>JAVQJX010020882.1:0-18340 GCA_036025115.1 Ambassis agassizii | reverse complement strand
ACACACACACACACACACACACACACACACACACACACACACACACACACACACACACACACACACACACACACACACACACACACTTATCCAGACTTCCAGGAGTTGGAGTGACTGATCGGAGAGGAAACACCGAGAACGTTTTAAAGAAGAAAGCCCCGCACACATGGATGTGCGTTCTTCTCTCGAGGGATTTCAAGGAGCTGCGATGCTTTGCGCTGCTGGAAACGCGCACCGGAGAGAAACGACACACGTCCTCTGCGCTTCAAAGTTGTAAAAGTAGTTTCTCTTGAAGTTTTGTTTTTCCGACAGCACTTCAGACTCCGTGTTCCTCCAGCGCAGTGAACCTACAGCCATCATGGCGAAGCGGACGGGGGACAAACCTGTGCTTTTAACGCAGAGTACGCGCGCTGCTTTCCGGGATAAACGCCTTCGCTTTCACCGGGGCTTGTTGGCTTTTTCGTGGAGCTTCCTTTTAATCTGCATCGCTCTTTTTTGTGGATATTGCCGAGCTGAGGAGTTTTCCATCCTGGAAGAAGCACAAGTTTTAGCCGAGCAGATGAAAAAGCTGTCCTCTCAGGAGCTGGGAGTTTTCACCATGCAGGTAAAAACTATGAAATTCTGACATTTGTGACACTGATATCACTTCATGTTGCTGCGGGTTTAAAGATCCTTTCTGGAACATTTAGCTTTCTTAAAATTGGCCACAATAATCATAATTTAGAGAGAGAGAGAAACTTTAAAAGGTTTTGTAGTTTTGACGCTTTGAAGTTGGGACGCATTTGTGTGGGACATCAAGAGGTTTGCTCGTTCTGAGCTGCTTTTTTTTTTAACCTTCATCATGATGTCTTAGACAGAAATATGAGCACGTTTGTCTGCTTCAGTGACACTCGGGGTGTGTTTAATAACATGCACATCACCCTGTTTTCATAACATGCAGCTAAATGCTGAGATTTCTGTGCTTATTAAACGACTCTTTAACGCATCACTGAAATAAGTCAGTTTTTCTGGGAAATTAAATGCATATAATGTGGATTAAAACACAGAAATGACTGCACATTTTCACTATGGTGTCATTGATAGCATTACAGTTGAATTTTTATGAATGACAACAAAAACGGTGGAAAATGTTTCCACAACTCAAGGTCACATCTAAGAACAGTCAGCTCTCTGAGATGATGGCACGTTTTGACTTTTTGAGCCGAGCTCTTCTCTTACATACGTATTTATCCTCTTAGTTTTAACAGCGGCTGGCGGAGCTGCTTTATTATTTGTGTCTGAGACTTTTAATACCCTTTGCAGCTGTTGGATTGGTTACTTAAAAAAATGTAATTTGTGGTGTGAGGTTTTGGACTTTTGATCTGACAACAAATGAACTGAACAGGCATCTTTTTTTTTTTGAACATTAAAATCATTAGATTTATTTCATTTTCACGCAGTATCAGTGCAGTCTGTCAGTAGAGCTTCTGAAAAGTCTGAATATTGTCTGTTTTGGACTAAATGATCACAATTAAACATGTCTGCTTGAGTGAATGATGGGTGTTTTCTTACAAAACGCCAAGATTAATCCATCATAAAGAGAAAAAAAAGAATCATTTGTTGCAGCTCTAATTGGTTGTAATGTAGAAAACTGTCATGTCCCTCCATGCAGAGCTGCAATGAGCCACCAAATGGCAGGAGGTGCAGCGGTGGTGTGTGTGTGTGTGTGGGGTGCTGGTGGTGTTTAGCACTTCAGAGGCAGAGGAGCTCACAGGCCCTCAACACAGAGGCACAGCAGCGGGTGGTGTGTGTGTGTGTGTGTGTGTGTGTGTGTGGGGGGGGGGGGGCTCCAATCCCAAATGGTGTTTCATCTTCTCTGCTGCCACACTGAGCTCGCCTTCATCCCGGCTCTGGGAGTCTGCTTTGAGGGCTTCCTCTGATCCCACCGGATCCTCCGTTGTCACAGCTCATCCTTCCCCGAGCTCCAGTTTGTGTCCTCGTTCGTCTTTATTTCTGCTTCTTTTCAGCGTTTTCTCTGCAGTTTTCTGCTCCCCCCCCCCCCCCCGCGCTCCCCTGCTGGTGTAAATACTGAGAATTAATGAAGCTAAAACGATCCCATCAGCAACAAAGATGTAATTAATGTGAAATCATTTCAGCTCTTGTCAGTCTCTCTTCAATTTTCATGACTAATTCTGAATTCGCAGAGCGGCATACAAAACGCAGTATTCAGCGTCGCTCTCCTGTATCCAGGGAATAGAGCTCGTCATGTTGATGTCGGGCTTGGTTGAAGCTCTGTATTGTGTGGATTTCACAGAACAGTTTTCTGGCCCTCTGGAAAAATGATTTTTTTTTAATCCAAGCAGCATCACAGACTTTTTCTTTTAGTCCTGATTTCTGATGTCACAGCTGGGATTCATTATCTGTACGTAGCCTCGACATGCTGCTCATGTGGGACTGTTTCCGACCAAAGATCCGAGAGGAATTGTTTTTTTTTGTTAATGAAAGCGAACATCCCCATCAGCATCTCCATCGAAAATGTAACTCTAGCCGTCTCCACTCCACCCCTCATTCTTTGGCAGATGTGTAATTTGAGTCAGTGCTTCAGAGTCACTGGGTCAACCTTGTTCAATCTGTCATTGAGTGACTCGATCATCTGGGGGACATGAGGGTGTAGCCTACAGTTGACACTTTAAAGTTTAGAGGTCAACTTTCAGTTTAGTTTCATGTTTAGCACTGGCTAATACTGCTAGAAAATCAAACTACCTTTTGTCTGTTTCTGAACAATTTTTTTTCTTCCAGTAAGCAGTGGTGCTGTCTGGAGCTAACTGGTTAGCATGCTAATTCACTCACAGCACAGCATAGTTTTGACGTGATGGAGTCTCTCGTTCTATAGGTGATCCTTTATTGATTTACATTCTGTGTCCTTTACTTTTACCTGATTTGCATTCAATATTTCCCCCGTGTTTAGACTGTTGGAGAGCTGTCAGTCTTTTACTATGAGAAACTTGAGATTTTTATACAATTCATTCTAATTAAGTCAG
This sequence comes from Ambassis agassizii, assembly GCA_036025115.1. Lineage (NCBI taxonomy): Eukaryota > Metazoa > Chordata > Actinopteri > Ambassidae > Ambassis > Ambassis agassizii. The sequence continues at coordinate 15,320 of JAVQJX010020882.1, read as the reverse complement.
ATTTCTGCTACGTGAGGCGGCAGTGATGCAGCTAATAAGCATTTCATGTTAGATTTTCTGCGGCTTAAAGCAGCAGGTTTTACATGGCAATTAGGATTTAGCCTTGGATCTAAATATGAAATTTAATCTCATTTCTTTTCTTAACTTCTTCATGTTATTAAAACACAGGCCATGTGTGGGTGCTCTGCAGAGCTGGGATCATGCTACATGTTTATAGCAACACAGGGTTTAATCGCTCTAAAGCTGCTGTAACGTAAAGGAATGCAGATACTGGTGGCTAAAGCCAAAAAAAGAGACATTGCTCATATGTTAAAAGTCCCTCTGCTTTCACTGAGAGGGTATTTACGCCTAATTATTTATGAAGGAAATTTTATGGTGTTAGTTTTAAGGACCTCAATCCACAGAGAAGTGTGGTTTGTTATTGATTCAGGCTCGTCTCCGGCCCCCTAACTGAATATTGATAGTAATTTGAGGGCAACGGAGGTTTATGCAGGAAAAGAGAAAATTGAAGGCACCTCTGGCATCGTCTTTAGCCCTCTGATTTTCTGGTTTGGGTTTGGTCCAACATCAACAAAGAGCCAGATTTAGGCTGTGTTTTTTTCCTTACCTTGGACAAGGCGGTTTGATTTTCTCCCCTTTTGTGTTTTTTTTCCCACCTACTTTTATTTTAATCTTCTCATTCCTGGTGTATTTTTTCTTTCTTATTAGCCTTCAGCTGCCTGTGCTGTGTTTCTTTTCTTTTCCTCACTTTTTATTGAACCGGTTGCAGAGACAGGGAGGAGGAGGAGGAGGATTTGAGGATATACAGCAGGACGTCAGAATTCCTGCTAGGCTCTCTGCAGCACAGCTTCAAAGCCTTCTCGCCTCTTACTGCATGGCTGTGTGCTCAAACAGTCAAGGTTACTATGAGCCTCACAGGCCCACTGCTTCATCTGGGACTATTACCGTTTCTCATCCATTCTCTCTTTTTCACTTTGAGTCTGTATTTTTCCTTCTGTGTGTGCATGTCCAAGCATATCTTTCACTTAATGACAGTCTGCTCAGCTGGAACACTCCATGCTGGCCTTATGTTTGTCTGCATGTTCGGTTGTTTCACTTGATATGAACGAAGATTCTTTGACAGAAAAGGACACATATGTTATTTTTTTCCCCCCTCACAATAACACTCATCCAAAGGGCAAATGCACACTTGGGTGTCACACACATGTCTCTAAGCACATTCCTGCTTCCTTGCCTTGTCATGGCTATAATGGAGCTCTTTTTGTTGCCCTTTCCTCAGGGCGCAGAGGTTATGTAACGTGACCAACTTTTCTCTATCAGTTAGTACACTGCTGCAAATGAGAGTATGTGGGAACAAGGCATCAATGAGAGAGGAATTGTTCCCTAACATTTTTAAACTCTGCATCACATGGTACACGACAGCAAATACTGTCATTTTACTCTCCTCCTCTCTGTTGAGGCTTTGGTGTTCTGCCTCTAAAAAAACTATATAATTCAGATCTTTAATAATCTTGAGTTTTAATTTCCAAGTTCCAAGTGTTGATTACAAAGTGGTGTAACATCCCTTTTACATAGAAATGAATGCATATTATGCAGGAGAATTTACTTCCCGTGTTGCATTCAACATCATGAACATGCTGCCGGAAAACAAGTTAAACAATAGAAAGTAGCAGAAGATCAGTGTGTATGGTCAGGTGGTTGTATCTTTTTTGTGAAGTCCCATAAAACACAACCCAGCATCTTTATATCTCCATAAGTGTGATATAAATATGTCATTAGAGAATGTCCATAAACCTCTTACATCTTGCACCGACTGGCATGAGGTTGATAATAGATAAGCAAGCTAGATAACCCTTCCTATAGTTTCTATAATGACCACTGAATGGCATTAAGTAGTCTTCTTTAAGTGGACAATGTTAGAAATAGAAACTATGAGGCTGACACCTGCAGCTGCCTCTGATTCCAATGGAGAATAATCACAACATTATCCATTATTTTTTTTATCTTCATAAAAAAGATTTTAACCCCTTTACACTAAAGCTGCACACACTGTTTCTGACCCTCAGTATGAGGTTCAATATGAGCTACAGGTGCTTTGCATTATTCAGGCTTTCCACTGCATTGCAAAGGAGGAATCTTTTTTTTTTTTTTACTCTGACCATAAATCGTGATGAGCCTCAGTGTTTTATGAGCCCTTGGAGGCTGTGCTGAACTATCTGCACCTCTGTTCTTTCTCCATTTTAACTGTCTTTTTTTTTTCTAAACTGTTATTGCAGGGAGAGTTTTTTTTTTTACTTCCTCACTTTCACACACAGTTATTGGATTCTCAGTCCCATGTTGCTGCTAATGCATGAATACTTTATAACTCCTAGCTACACTGTTTTGATTGTGTGTGTGCTTCCATTTTTATCCGAGCTGAATTTGAAATGAACATGGAAACTTGTCTGATTACTTCCCATATATTACTTTTATTTTAGATTTTCTATAGTGTCACATTAAGAATTTGACTTTTTTTTTCTTCATTTTTGTGTGTTTAAAAAAAAAAAAAAAAAAAAAAAAGCTAACAGCTGCACAGCAACGTCTGCAGCGTTTTAAAATTTGGACTCACTTCCATATCAGTCTTCAGACTTCTCAACGTGTCCAAAACCAGGAAATGGCCCAATTCTGTCAACTGTACCTTTATCTTCCTTTCACAATGCAGGAGAGAACAGAGCAAAGGCCCACTCTTTTCCTTTCTTTTCCTTTCCTTTTTTTTTATTATTAAATGTACGACTGCTTGTATGTTTTGGCCTGAGTCCAGGTACTGTGAGGCCCCTTATATCCAACCGCCTCGAACTGCAGTGACTCCAACATGAACACCAGATGCGGTGATGTCCCCCAGACTTGTTAGACAACACTTGGAATCAAGTATTGATGGATACAGTATAGCTTCTGGGTTGAAACAAAAACAACAGTGTTTCCAGAGTGTCAGTCTCACACTTTTGAAATTAAGCAGGAGGATGTTGGTTATCCTCCTGCTTATAGTAACTGGTGGATGGACTGTGGTGCAGATATTCATGGTGTTTAGAGGATGACTTTGAAGCTCAGTGGCACGTGCATATGTCAGAAAGAAGAACCGCAGCTTCTATAAGACCTGCTAACATATGTTTTAAGGTTACATTCAGAATTCACTCTTGGGTCCGTTGATGCTGCAGTAATGGATATTTATTGGTTTGAATGCCTAAACTGCTCATTTTGATGCTGCACCTCTTTGGAAACCATAAACACAAAAATCTCATGATAAGCTCTGGGTGTTCAACTTATCACATTTGTTACATAGTAAGTGCAGAAAAATGTTTCTTCATCAGATAAATGTGAAATTAGATTTCTATTGAACTGCCTTTCTTTTGATCTGGCCACATTTTCCACATTACCGACCTGATTTGTTTGTTTTTTTTAATCGACCTGTGGCCGATTCTATCTGAGTTAGAAGCCTTTTCAAACATTTTCTTCCAGAGCACTTGGATGACACCACTCTCATTCATTTCAATCAAATCCTGTTAATTTTTTTTTTTTGCCAGTCTAAGTACAGTCTAGTGCACTAGTGTCTCTTGGCTCCTACTGGCCTGTGGTTCCCCTTCTCGCACCAGCTGTTGTGGTTTAAATCTGTCTGTACTGTCATGGCCAGATCATTTATCTGACCGCTTTTTGATCCTTTTCCCACATTTCTCAGTCGAAGAAGGGCCTCTCTCTCTCTCTCTCTTTCTCCCTTTCTCTCTGTCTCTGGCCTTAACCGAAATTGGTTTTGCAGTGTTTTTTCAGCCTCCTCAGCCCTCACATTTTTTTGTGTGTTTGCCTCTGCTAGCTCTCTATCTTTTGCTTCTTTCTCGTATGGACATGCCTCATAAAATGCCAGGCTGCTGTTAAGAATCTAGACTGAATGTTTCTGTGGCTGCAATCTGTAGTGTAATAAAGTGGTCAGATTGGGGAGAATAACATTTTTTTTTCTAGCTGTAAACATTCTCTCTTTATCAGCATCACTTAAAAAACAAAAAAAAAATTACACGCACACACACACACACACAATACAGAATACAGTGTGTGTGAGTGTTTTGAACTAATTGTAATAGTTGTAATAGTTACATCAATCGAGTCCGATGAAGATGAAGGTATGGATGGTTTATACGTCTCTGTTGTGTTAACGTTTGACTCCCACAAATACCCTGACGTATCTATGAGCCCTTCTAACTTCTCTGTCTCTCCGCTATGTCGGTTCACGCTGCTTCACCGGTAGAGTAGGGGCGAGTTTATTACATTGAATGGCATCATGAAAGTCTCCAGCACTTCCTTTTTCAGTGAACAATGGAGACAGAGAGAGAGCGTATGTTGTTGTGTTTTCTGTGTGTTGTTGTCCATGATCACGTCTGTAGTCACATCACGTTTTAACAGTAGCGGAAAAGTCTGAAAAAGGGGAAGTAGCCTTGCTACTGCTACCAAGCTGACCAATCACAGAGCTGCTGGCCATTGACATCTCGATAGGTAGTTTGTGACGGAGAAGTATAAATCAGGCTTTAGAGTTTGAGGTCTGCTGAGGAAAATGTTTTTCCGATTTTGGTGATATTTTTTTGAAGTCTTTGTGACCATATGGTGGTCAAGAGTAAAGTTGTCCTTTTAAAATCGAGTGAATGAATATTTTAGGTGCAGAAGGTTTAATGATGAGCAGTTGTTGATGGTGGCTGTGCAATCATGGAGTGATAACAGTTGCATCAAGTTGTTGGATTTCTCTTAAAAATAAATTGGAGTATCATTGACGTAGCAGTAGTAAGTGATGGGTGAAGCATACATAAGGAGAAAGGATCATGCTCATTCAAGCTCATAATAACTTAAAACACACATATTTTTCTTCTTTCTTTAAACAACCTGTGTACTGAACTCCCTTCATGCAGCCTCCAGGTTTTCGGTGAGAGTCTGTCCTATGCTTATGAAAGAGGAGAACTAATTAACTGACTGTGTTTAATCAGCTCATTCTCACTTTTTCTTAATGATTCTCTCCTTCTCTTTGCTTTTATCTACCATTCACTGTCACCCCTTCTGCCTTGTGTGTGTGTGTGTGTGTGTGTGTGTGTGTGTGTGTGTGTGTGTGTGTGTGTGTGTGTGTGTTACAATCATTGATGGTGTTTCTCTCATTACATTGGAATGAGTTTTCCCCTTTTCTCTCACTCCATCTGTTGACCTGCAAACACACACAAACAGAGCACCAACTATCTGACTGAATTCCCCATTTAACTTGTACCTAATGAGTTTACACTGTATTTTATCCTGTCTCAATTACAGGAGACGGTATAATGAAAGAGAGGCTCCTCCTGATAGGATCTCTGTCTCAGTGAGAGTTACTTAGCAGTGGGGATGGAGCCAAAGCTTCGGCCTGTTGTGTGAATGGGCCCCAACAGAGCAACAAGATACTTTGGTCTGTGCCAGTCACTCTGCTTAATGTCTTTGTCCGCTTTGTTCGGGTGCAGTGGCCATTCTGCATGTACAGCATGCCATCACTTCCATCGCAGCCCACTATCGATCAGTCTCATGATCTAAACCCCCTCGCTCTGCACTGCTGCCAGACTCACTTCGATCTCCCTTCAGTGTGTTAACACTGCGGCCACTGGTGTGTTGACGTCTTTATGAACCTGTCCACAACACGCTACCGTGCATCTTTCATTCCCTCTGCACACACTGTCAAGTGTGTGTCGTTTGCCCGTGCACGTAAATGAGCGTGCAGGACCAATCCTTGAGGTATTGCCCATTCGGTGTGAACCTGCCTTGACCCTGTGAGAGAGTGAGGTGATTTTCTCCCTTAGCTTGCTCAACTACTGAAGCAGCTTCACTTCCTCATAAATACTTCAGGTCCTCAGCGTTCAAGGTTTAAAGTGATTTCACTAAAATTAAGTTTCTGGGCTTGGAGTAATCCATCACTGCCATTTACTCTGCTTCCAGACAGGGTTTTTCTTTACAGGTTTATTAAATTAATACCTTTTCGGCCCAGCTTGTGGGAAAGGTCTGAATGAATTATGATTACACACAGAGTTGAATCATGCTTTTCAAACCTGAAGGTATAAGTGCGGTGTCTCTCTCGGAGTGTGTGTCGTCTTTTAAATAATGGTCCACCAATGTCCTGTGACTGTGTGTTAGGCATATCATTAGGTAAATGTTGCTTTTTCTTGGCTCTTCTCCACCGGCAGATGGAGTTTGACATTGTTCCCTGGAAACAGATTGGTGCTCTGCGAACTCTCTGTGGTATTTGCTAATGATACCATTACACTGCACCACCTCTTTGTCACCAACCAGGTGTTGAGCTCCTAATCCAGTGACATTGGCAGGTGGAGAGGGTTGCTGCAGAGGGTGGTGCCCATCAGTCAGACTGTGGGAGAGGGTTAGCTGTGTGTGGACCTCCACCTCCTCTGCTGACATTGGTTATGGATGGAGACCGTGTGCTGATGTCTTTACACCTCAACCACAAACAATAAAGAAAAACAACCGTATTAGTGGTTTTCAGTCACGTTTCCATGTCTCTTGATCTCTTAGACAAAAGTACTACATGCAAAAACAACATGATTTTATTTAAGTGCACATGAATAGCTTCAGAAAATCAGTATTCAGAATTATTCTTTAATTCAGTCTCCATCTTTCTCTGTTCTCTCTTTCTCATTCTAACCTTCTCCATGTCCCCCCTCCTTCCTCTCTGGCTCTCTCTCCAGTTCTCTTTTGGATGAATCCCAATGCCTTTGAACTGGCTGCGCCCTGCTTCCTCTCTCTCAGTGTTTGCCTCCTTCATTTTGAGCTGGAGCAGGAGGAGAGTAGAATAAATTGCATCCTCTCTTGTCCTCTGACAGACATTGCCCATAGCTTTCCTCCTATGGGGGACAGGTGACAACGGATAGCTGCTATTTTCGAAGGACTGCCATTCTTAGTGTTGCCTCTGAGAAAGGACAGCAACCGCGCACACACACACACACACACACACACACACCTTTGTCACGTACATGTTAGGTTAGTGTGGGTGTGGAATGCAGAGTTGCAAAAGAATGGGAAAGCCCCATGTGGCTCCCGGAGATTTGACATTCTTTATCGACCACAAATCTCCAGGACTCTCTGTCAGAATCTGATTGGGGGAAAACGAGGATTCAAAGCAAGTCTGTAATCATATCTTAGCAGTCATAGTGACATCATAGCAATATGAAGGATCTGTAGATACAGCAACACACTGGGATGCAAATCCTCCCTGTATATTGTGAGGACAAACATTTAATAAGTAAAATTAAGATTTATAAATGATTATGAATATGGATGCTCTGATATTTTACATCATAAATCACATCGGTGCTAGTGCAAAATGTATCGAAATTAAACTCAAATGTAAATTGATTTCAGCATCCACGCTGTGCATTAGTGCCCTCTGCTGAGAAATATTTAGCGGCACAGTGTGACAGTGAAAACTGAGCAGGGCTGACCACATTTTTTGTATCCTGATGTCTGTTTGTTTTATGGATTTGACCTTTCCTGTCAGATTTGCATTCTGTTCCTCTGTTGCATTTAAAACAACAGACGTCTACCAATTATCTTTGCACTCACACCGTCTCTCTCGCTCTCTCTGCCACCTGTAGGTCAAACTGGCTGAAGCCGTGCTGTGGACGAAGGGCGGCACTGTGGCAGGTCTGTCTGCTGTCAGCAGGCTTCAACTGTTTCCTGGTGGCCTGTGTCATTCTGGTGGTGCTGCTGCTGATGCTGGAGCTGTTAATAGACGCCAAGCTGTTGCAGTGTGAGTGATAAAGTCATCTCAATTTACATACAGTAGTTGGGTGTTTTTCTAATGGGAGGTTGGACTGAAGAAAGTTTGCTCAAAACTGACACATAGAGTCACTTGAAGAAAACAGAAAATGTCCTGTTAAATAAAATGTAGGTCAGTGTTTGTATCATGTACAGCATGTCAACCTGATCTCATATGTCTACTTCATAATGAGTATGTGTCACTGATGATCCATTCTGGGACCCAAGGATCTGATCAATCATAGCACTGGGAAAATGACTCTCCTATTAGTATTCCACATTTAACACAGAACGTCAGGTGATCGAAATTCCAGTCTGACCCACATCACCCCACTATCACCTTCATCTTCATCACCTGACATGGCAGCCACATCCTTATCTGTCATAAGAACAAGGTCAGGGGTGATGGCCCGTTTGATGTCAGAGAGCTGTTCCAGTAATGTCCACATGCATTCAGCTCTTTAGAGTCCCTGTGGGACCGATGGATTGACCAAACAAAGGAAAAAGTAAGACAAATGTTTGAATAGAGTTGGTGGACAAGTAAGAAATCATGCAATACAGGGAGGGATGGTGGATGTTCGTGGGGAGGGCTGGAGGAAGATGAATGGACTGATAGACAGATCACTGAACACAGCAAACAAAGACAGATGGGGGGAGATGCGGTGCGTGAAGAAAAAAATGCTGCAGCTGATAGCTGAGTGCTGTTTGAGGCTGTCCACAGTTAGCTGGCTGGATAGATGGGAAGACTGCACACATGTGCAACATTTATGATGTCGAGTCACTCTTCTGTCCTTCTATTTATATGTGCATGTATGAATGTGTTCATTTTTGTCTTTTTTTTGCACCTTGTCAACTGAAGTTTAATGGACATTCCTTATAACCTAAAGCAGCATGATCTAAATTTAACTCCTTCTACCTCAGGCCACAAACTTCCAATCACTCTTCATATATTCCTCTATTTCTTTAAAATAATTCATCATTCTTTTTTGTTTCCTCAGTCAATAATGCCTTCCAGTTTGCCTGCATCATCCACTGGATCAGCCTGGCTATTCTCTCTGTGTTTTTCACTGAGGTGGGTCTGCTCAACACCAAAACTGTCTCACTTACAGCTGATGCAGCGGCCTGTCCATTAATGCTATGTTGTGCAGTACGTGAGGCCAGCAGTGTACCGCGCAGCGCCCCTTGCTCTCTTCGTCTCCGCTGCATGTTTAGATAAGGATTAGTGCAGGTGGAGTCATTGTGCAGCTACAGGAATGACAGATTTCAAATCATCTGCATCGATATTCTGCGTCCCTGCTGCTGTTGGAGCTGGCTCCCCCTCTGGTTATACGATTGATCACAAACATTTTAAAATGCAGATGGAGCTTTTCCCTGGATGTTAGTCTCAGTGAATTTTTAGCCATCAGGTGTGTGGTATCGATTACCATTTTTCTTTACGGACAGCCACATTTGTCTTAGTTCCTTATAGTAGATGACCACACACATAGCTAACTTTTGTTTAGCTGGAGGTTTTCTTAGCAACAGAGGCCAGGATGCAATCAGTAGGTTAACCTTGGATATCTGACATGGGGGGGTGGGGGTTTGCTCTCTGCATGCAGCCACTACTGTGTCCAAAAAACAACCTAAATGCAGTCTATAATTGTTTGCATGAAAACTGCCCGTAGTGTGTGTGTGTGTGTGTGTCACTGATGGCTTACCAGTGGAGGAATGAAAGTGACATTTACTGAGACTGAGACACTTTCTCTGCCCTCTTAGTCTGTCCTTGTTTTCTTCTGTCTCCATCTCTGACTTTCTCAGACGGTGTTCAGGATCGTGGTGTTGGGGATATGGGATTACATAGAGAACAAAGTAGAGGTAAGCTCCCATGAGTCCTATTAGCCCTGATGTGGGGCCCCTTTCACCGCAGTGTCATTTCCTCAATGTCACAGCTCAGCACAGCAACAGTAGAAGCTTCGGACAGTAACCCGGTCTGTGTGCGTTTTCTCAGGTGTTTGATGGAGCTGTCATCGTGCTCTCGTTGGCCCCCATGGTGGCCTCTACAGTGGCCAATGGCCCAAGTAGCCCCTGGGACGCTATCGGCCTTATCATCACACTGCGCATCTGGAGGGTCAAGAGGATCATTGATGGTAAGGCTGGGAGGGGCTGATGTCCGTGTCCTGTCCTTTACTGTCAGGTCACAGAGATAGATGCTGCCCTGGGTTCTCAGCTACATTCAATCTTGAGGTTGTTGCTCAGTTAGTTTTTCCTCTTTTGTTACCAGCACTGATATGGTGCAAATTACTTATTAAACTGCTTAAACAGCTCCCCCATGTGTAATATAGTGCAGATGATCATTGAGGGAATGAAGGGTTTGAGGCTCACTTTAAATGGACACACAAATGATGCAGAAACCTTGTTCAGCAGGCTTTTTGTTTGGAGCAAATGGATATTGAATAAATGTCAGCAATACGGATTGAAACTCATCAATATCCCTGATTTAACCTGATTTGGCACTCTTATATTTCTGCCTCTTTCCTAAAAAAGGAGCTTGAAAAGTTGGGCAAATGGATAATGAAGTCACTAATTTCGCCTAAATCTGATACCCTTACCTCTTACCCCGATGAAAAAGGAGCTGCATTTCTGTGGCAATGTTTCTGTTTAAATCAAGAATTAGCAAGCACCAGATTCAATATTTTTATATTAAAAAAAAGTTAAATGTTATTATAAATTGTCCTGTTGTTCCAGCCTATGTGCTCCAGGTGAAGGTGGAAATGGAGCTGGAGATCCAGCAGTATGAGAAGGCCAAGGCAGTGAGGGAGGAACAGCTTGATCGCCTCACCCAGATCTGCCAAGAACAGGCTGTATGTCCTCTATATCTGATTCCCATCATTCATGCTCACCTATAGCTGCTTGCAGACAGCAGAGGGCAGCAAAGTGCTTTACAAGAAGGAACTGTTAAAAAGACATGAAATTGATTTTATAGTATAATTCTTTTACAGCAGCTTTTTGGATATCAGATAGCAGCACTGAAACCCTTTGTCTGACTCACAATTAAATAATCAAGAGTTCCATAATTCTTTTTTAAGTCACATTAACCAGCAGGAAAAATAAGCTTCGATTTGAAACAGCGAGTGCATCCACTGTAGTTTCTCAAACCCAAACTACAGAAATGTCCTAAAGGTTTTTCCCACTGTTTATTCTTTTTCCTCATAAGTTTGAAATCAGGCAGCTGAGGGCCCACCTGGCTCAGCAGGACCTGGATCTGGTAGCAGAGCGGGAAGCAGCCATGCAGATCCACCACCATATGTGGGGTAAACAGAGCAGCAGTTTCCAGGAGGTGGACGGACTGGCCCCTGGGGCCTCCGAGCATCACAGGCCAGCCAAAGCCAGAGAGCCTGGGGGGGCCGCAGGTAACCGCCTGGAACACCCAACCTCTTTGTATTACATACATTCAAAGACTTCAGTTCACGAGAAAGGGTTCAGACTGACACTTACATATGGATGGGCGAATGTGAAGATATTCAATTCCTTGAAAGGAAGTGGTGAGATAGATGTAGGAAAGGTTATAGGCCTTAAGGCTGGATGGGAATTTTGAATGAGGAACTGCTTCTGTTACAACTGAAGGAGAGATAGATTTATTAGTATTGTGTTATATAACCCAGACAGTCTGTTGGTGTCCTCTCAATTTGTTTCCTTCATCTTCATCTTTGTATCCACATCAGAAATTCTGCCGCCACGCCTAGATGAACCATAAACCTCTCACACAGTGACAGGTCATAACTTATAGGTCTTACAGCTACAGCTCACTGTCAGTACAGGTGATATCAGGGCTCACAACACAGAGCCTTTTTCCTTTATCAAAGCTATAAATCACTACATTATGCTGCCATACGTCAGAGCCGCTGTGTTGCTAGTCCGACAACCTTTTAACTAGGCCTGAACCCCACAGGCTCATGTGGTATTGATCATCTGGAGATGGTCGCTGTCACTGTTTAGGCTGAACAATGAGAGGTCCCCTCCTCACACAACGAATATAATAAAAGGCAAACATAAATGAATATAGAGCATATAAGAGTCCTGTGGGACCTTGGTACTGCAGAGGAACACTTAGATTTAGTATCTGTAAAATAGCTTCTACACTGTGTTCATTGATGCCAAAACAAAAGAATTGCTGCTTTAAATCCATCCTCTTTAACTTTTTTATTTGTATACAAACACATTTTAATGTAATTTAACCCTTCTGCTTCCTCATCAGATCACCACGGTCAAGATGACATGAACAACTATATAAGCCAGTACTACAGTGAGCCCAGCAGTGGTAGGTTTCATCAACCTGCTTCAATCATCTATAACCTCATGTAGCACCACAGTATTTCAAAGGCCTGTACTCTGTGTGTCCACTTGTAGACATGGGGATCCCAGACCCAGCACGCGTCATCACCACTGCAGCCATAGATGTACACCTACCCAACAACCCCAGCCAGCTGCCCTCCTCTCTAGTGAGCGCAGATGCAGTGACGTCCAGCCGTTTGCAGCGCACTGGCAGTTCGGTCAGCGAAGCCTCCACAACCACAGTGTCCCGGACGAGCTTCAGCGCCCGCCAGCACAGCATCAGCAGCCACACACTGGGCTCCTCCATGGACTATAGCTCCACAGTGCGCGAGGCGTCCACTTCAACTGACTATAGCGACCAGCGCTGCTACCCCCCACCCTACAGCAGTCCTCTGGCCCTGGGCACCCAGCCGCGAGGGAGTCCCAGCGCAGTAGTGCAGGAGCTGCTCTCCTCTCTCTCTGAGGACTCCTGTCTCACTCAGAAGGGCTTGGACCCTGTTAACCTTAAACCACCCAGCCCGACAGGTTCTACAAAAACCAGCCCCGAGCTGGAGCACAGGGTCAACATCTACAACAAGAGGAATCAGGAGAGCCGGGTTGGTCTCCACTCCAAGACAGTCATCCATCTGCAGAGTAACGAGCCTCTCCTAGAGGAGAAGTACAGGATGATGGGGCCAGTAGATAGTCAAGTTAATCGTCTATCAGAGACATAAAAATCCACAGGACTCATTGTTCAGATCAGCCGCAAAAATTAATGCTCTTCTAAAACTCCCATGCTGTTGGGAGGCACTGGCACATTAACGTCTGTTATCTGTCGTCCTCTTTGTACTGCTGAAACTGAGGGGGAGCAGCACAAACAGAGGGCATGGACGACAGGCAATACTTATCAGGAATTGACATTGACACTTTTACCAAAAGAAACCAGCAATGGGGCTCAAGCCCAAATACTTTAAGACAGCAGGCCTGAGCAGAAAACCTTGATATGTTGTAGCTTGATTAGAATGAATTGAAACCACTGAGAGGTTTGGTGCTGAGGGCTTAAATCCTCCGATACAATCGGAGTGATGATTTATTGGAGCGTCACAAACTGAACCAGTTTCCCGAGGAAACAAGGCACCACAAGTGCAGATGTAGGAGTTGTTTTGGTAGTCAGTGTAGTGTCTCCAAACTCACAAAGAACAGTCCTCTTTGATGGACTGCTGCAGGGTACATTGGATCAGTCTCATCTCCTTTCTAATCTTTTGTCTTTCTATATTAATGTTAACATTTTATATCTAAATTCTGTGAGTGGAATAGTGCAGAACCCTTTTTGACTGATGGATGATGTTTTTAAATCCAGGTGCCATGACTGGATGCTGACCAAACCCAGCTGAGTCAGTGTTTACTGAGATTTTGGAAACAACAGCATGGCCCTCATGCACTGAATGAACTGAAAATCTACCTGCACATCATTCAGGTCTAAAACCTCTTTTTAAGATTTTAATGTTTGGAAGTTGTGTAAATATTTCAAGGTGGGTTTGGTCATCATATCACAGACAAAAAAAGTACTTGAAGGCTACAATAAAATGCTGATAAGAAAATATAGCATGAACCATTCAGATTTGCCACATTACAAACTAACCCTGTTGATTGCACCGTCAACAGATACTTTCTATCTTGATCATGGAAAGACAGCACTGCAAAGAGAACCCAATAAAGGAAAATATGGCATTAAATCAGTTTATTATGTTACTTTGCAAAAGCATCTCAATATAAACATTCTACCTTTAGCAACATCTACAGAGACGAAAGTTCCCAATGATGTTACAGAAAATTCAATACAAATTATAACACACATACTAGAGCAAAGGTATAGAGCCCCTGCAAGTGCAAGCAAGTACAATGTGTTCACTTATACATAATACTTGCACCGTATATGTGGAAAAACTGTATTTTAGAGTGTTTTTCTGATGCCAGTCATAGACAGGATGAAAGTATTTTTGCACACTCACAACTTCAGAAACTGGTTAAGGCAGCAACTGTTTCCTGTGGTCAATCTCAGGAGTTGTTCTTGCTGCATGTCCTGTTGCGTTAGCTGGAAAATGTGTACCCTCTCACTTGTTCAGAGCATCAGTCATCTCAGGAACAGCCTGAGAAAGGAGCAATTAACAAAGTCATATTTTAAGCACTACCATGTCAGAATTTGAGCTGTACGTGAATGTAACTATGTGTTGTGTATTTTGGAGAGCCATCAAATGCAGCTTAGTTACCCTTAGAGGTAAATATGAGGGCAAAATTTCTCTGATGGCCTTTTTCAGGGAAGCCACTTCAGAACAGAATCAGTCACTGCCTGAGTTGGTACGAGGTATCAACTGACCATTTGAGGAAAAAGTAGAAAGCCCATCCATTTTAATCAGTTATCTGAGGAGTGATCACATGTAAGATGATCTCACCCAGTAGGTCACAACTCTACTGCCACTAGCTATTATTACTAATCACTTCTACAGACTTTGTCAGGACACCTGGGCTGCTGAGGCACTACTGAGCAGCTAAATAAAACATGACCGACAGGACACAAATGAAAATATAGCCTACTAGCCTTTCACAGGCAGCACTGGACTCCACTGTTAAATCGTGCCAACACGCCTGGATCACTATCCCCAAGTACCAGCGAGACACAAGAACGCAACAAAGCGTGTAAAAGGCCTGGTAAGTAGAGGCTGACAACAAAGCTGAAGCCAACTTTTATGTAACTATTGATCCGTTTTAATATCCTTTGAGATGCTAATGTGTCTGAGAGGTAGGTTCCAGCCACAACACTTCTCAGATTAATTCGAGAACTTAATAATTCAACAGCTTTACATTTCCATTAGGCGGAATAAGGCATCATGCAAAATTTATAAGCGAGAAAGCGAATGTTATGTTCTGACTGTCACTCGGGGACTCTCAGCCATCAAAACATACACTGTGAGTCCAGGTGAAGCTTGCATGTTTCCTAAAGTAAAATCATAGTGACACCGTTATTTCAGGCGCTTACCTTGAAAAGATCTGCTACCAAGCCATAGTCAGCCACCAGGAAAATGGGAGCCTCAGGGTCCTTGTTTATTGCAACAATAGTCTGAATAAAAAGACAAACAGTTAATATAATAAACACCTAAACTAACATTTGTGTCTTTGATTTGACCTAAACAGAATTGTGTACCTGCTGTTCTTAAATATCAGCCACAAAGAAC
>JAVQJX010020819.1:0-11447 GCA_036025115.1 Ambassis agassizii | reverse complement strand
TCTGTCTTAATTCAATTATGAGCTGTGCACGTGATTTGGTACTTGCCCTGTGCATGTTTTTAGGGCCACAAAAAAAAATCTTGCTTAGGGCCACCAAAGTCCTAGGGCCGGCCCTGGTTATCTGTAAGGCAACCAGGTAAATACAAATCTACAGCTACAACATCCAACACACCTACAATAATCTTGTTAATTCATATTTTTAGCTGCTTAGTAGCTTTACTACTTTGGTGGCTTTTCTTAGATAAACATGTCCAGTGTGTATATTGTGGTCCTCAATCAGGAAATGTGAGGTGATCTTTAACAGATAAATATATGCTGCTTGAAATGCATCAAAGCAAAGCCTTCATCCATGTAATTAATTCTGCTAGATACTCTGCTTTTGTATGTTACTAATTCCATGTCATCACATTTTTCATATTCAATTTATAATTCGCTTAGGGACAACATCTTTTCTAACTTTTAATTGTATACCTTCATGAGTACCTGAGTGCTCCATTAGTTTTGTCTCTGTGAGGTTAGACCATCTCATCTGGGGAGGAGCTGCAGGTTCAGGCTAGCCTTCAGGCCCGCGGAAGGACACAGCTTTGTGGGCCATGTCCTTCGACTGATGCAGCCAGAGACAGTGTTTTTGTCCTGCAGTTGTACTGTTAAGTCAAAATCAAACTGATGAGAAGTGTTCTGTAGCCACTGAAAAGAAATCACTGCAAAGCATCTATGAAAAGCATTGTTGAAGAGAATCAAGACCTGAAAATATGAAATTATTTCAAATCTGAAGTCTGTGCTTCTCTGCTCTCAACATTATGGAGACATATACAGTAGCCATTAGATTTAAACATTTCTTTGTTTGATAAATTTCCTTCATAATGACTTAATAAATCTATCTGCCTTCAGTTGATTTACCTGTAATTCCTATGAACTGACAAGTGACTCTAATGGAATTATTTCAAACTGCACATAATTAATACTTAGAATGCAAGTGCTTTCAAGGTTCAGAATCAGCTGGCTCTTTGTTTCAGTAGCACTGAAGACTTTTAGATGATCCTGATGATTTTATACAGGAGAGAAACACGGAGGAAACACAGGAAGGCCACGGAGTGAACACAGGGAGCAAGGGAGTCGAGGAGACGGCAGGTACGCTGGGAAGCCAGGAGGGTAGGCTGGAGCCAGAGCCAAACACGGGGGTCCAAGGGGGAAACAGGGGAGAGTCTCAGGGAGAGAAGCAGAGTGACATGGACCTGGCTGATCAATGTGGAAGGACTGACAAGGAGGGGAGAGTGGAGACAGGATTTATGGGTGTGGTGAGGGGAACAGGTGAGAGTGATTACACAGGTGAGTGTGATGATGATGATTACAAAGCTGCTGGCTCTGGCTCTCAGCTCTACCCTCCTCTGGCAAGCCCAGCATGCCTCAAAGGGGACAGAGGGAAACACAAGAATAACCAAACACAATCCCCAGAACCCAACCCCAGCGGTCCCAGAAGGCCGCTTCATAACAGTTTCAGTCATGATGCACATGTGGGTCCTCTGCACTTTCTCAGGTTTAGAATTAAAGCATAAAAAGAATGAATACAGTGTCTTTGTGTGGTGGAAAAACAAATTCATTCAGTTCCCGTAAGATCAACAAAGTATATATATTTGTTATTGTGTTATTTTTACAGTGGTTAGTTTAAGTTCTGTCTCTCATAGTCTCTACCTGAATCACATTATAAGGACACTAGCTCCTGAACACAACGGAGCATATAGGAGCTGAATGACACCTGATAGGCACCTCAGGAGGGATGACACTGAATAATGAACTTGAGGGTGACATACAAGAAGAAGAAGAAGCTTTATTGTCATTAGAGTACAATGAAATTTTGTACAAGTGTAACTAAGAGAATGCTAATGTTGTTACACTTGTGACTGTGTTTGCGACTTATTCTGCTGCCCCCAGGTGGCCAAAATAATCACTTATTTTAAGATCAAATATACAGTTTATTTTAAACAATGTGCATGTTATGCCATTGCTGATAATAACATTGATCGTTAAAATTACTTCTGTAGCAATAGAATATTGTCCATCTGATCTGTGTCCATAGCAACAGTCTGTTCTTCTTGATTAACAGAAGTTTGTGTTTTCTGTGTTTGGATAAACAATGAACATTATATGAATCTAGAACAATCATGTTTATACTGCCGGCAGTGTATCTGCCTGAAGCATCTAAGACGACTTCATTAGAGACCCATTTGGATGCACGCCCACAACATGCATAGAAAAAAAAAACCATGAATAAATGAAGGATCACATTTAATCTAGCGTTTTACAGAAGTGCCAACACTGTCATTGCAAACTACTGAAGCAAAAAGAATTGGTAGTGCAAAGCTTTTCAGGCTGAGAGTACAAACACAGTATAAGAGTCTGGTGGGCATTCATAATTTCCAAAGTTTAAACTGCCTCCTGTAGGGCCAGGGGCTGAGTCTTATCAGGGATGACGTGACGTTTTGCTAGCTGGATCCCCCAACTGCTCACTGTTGGTAACTCATACTTTACATTTTTTCTCCTGGGTGTTGAGAGGAGAACGCACTGCACAGTGGTTACAGAGCAATGATACCGGCAACAAAGGTACATGTTCATACCCATTACACAATCACTCCTCATCACTGTAGATCTGATGGAGGCGCTGTGAACGCTGTGAGAGGCCAACGTACGGCTGAGGCACTTCATGCTGCGCCCTCTATCTCTTGTAGGATAGAAGGTTAAAACTTTCTTCTGAGACTAAATTAAAGGATCTTCCCCCCTGCGATCCAGCTCTTCTGCACTCCTATCCCTCTCGGTGGGGTGGCTTTCACCACAATGAGATGGAAATGTGACACAGTTAGGTGGAACTCTTGCCTGGGCCTGTACAGAGGAGTGGAGGTGTGTGTGACATATTTCCAGCGACTCCTAGCTGCTCCCAGAACAGCTGCTGAGGACTGTTATGACAGCTTTCCACTGAGAGCACAGGAATCCATCTTCTCTCCACGACACTTCTATTCCAGTTCAGTCACTCTCATTTTTCCTTTTTCCACAGTTTTTGCAGTGCTGTCATTCAGGCTGCCTAGATTGGGTTTCTGGGGGAGAGCTGAAAAAGTGGTGGAAAACCTTTGAATAACACTTGGCAGGTATAATTACTTACTTTCTCAATGCCCTCACTACTTAACAACAGATATTAGGAAGGCAGCCTTTGATCTCACATAATCTTTAACCATCCTTTCATGAGGCTTTTGACAGGTTTATGAAGTCAGTAGTAATCTTTTTGTAAAGGTCTGGGATCAGATAGAGACAACAAACGTTTGTGTTTCCTTTCAGTTTGTGCCACTGTTTTAATTTAGTATTTCTAGGTTAAAAAAAATACATGTTCTGTACTTTCCATGAACTCTGTAGAAGGAGAAATGTGCATTTCAGTGCCAAACACTTCACTTACTCTGCTGTATAATCTCAAAACGGGCACCTGTTTATCCTGGCTTTGCTGTGCAATACCAGCAGGTAACCAGGAAGAGACAGGTTTTTCTGAACAGCAGCTTAAACATAAAGCTCTGCTGCAAGACACAAAAATAAAAATTAAAATATTTAAGGGAAAACAAAGGAGTAGGATTTTTGTCTGCACTTGCAGTGAGTCATTGGTAGGGCACAAGGCAAGTTGTGATTTCTTTTAATAATCTCACTGAAACAGATGACATTCATGTTCCAGTGATATTGTCTAGCTTTGGGTTAAAAGCTGAAATATTAATGGGACGATGCATACATATGAGTGCAGATCAGTGAAGAAGTAGCTTCACAGTCAACCACGGGGCAGTTAGACAGGCAGGCTTGCGGCTTATATTTGGTAAGAGAGAGGATTTGTTTTCAGTCAGCAAAAAAACTTGACTATTTATTGTAGAAACCAATAACACACAGGATATTATAGTTGTATTCAGAAACCAGTACTGACAAAAGTTCCCAAAGCAATTATAGTAAGTAAAGCACTAATTGTTGTGTCCAAAATTATACACAGAAAATATGAGGATATAAAACCCTGTCAGTCAAATTGTCTTTCAGTAACTTTGTTTATTGAGTGTTTAGTTCAAACTTTCGGAGCGTTTTGGAGTTAGTGAAGGTTCATCCATAAGTCTAAAGTGGTGTCAAATATTCCGTTTGAAGAAAAGAATGAGTTCTAAAATATTTATTTTAGCTAACGTCCTCATAGTTCCTGTTGAATGATATTCTTGTCTTCAGCCTTTTTTTTCATTTGTATATATATTTGTATATCTGCTGGAACTTAAAACTAAATAAAAACAGTATTTAATAGCGTACTTGTGTCTGAGCCAGATTTAGTTTTGTTTTTTATGGTCAAGGTGTAATGATGTACCAAAAAACTGAAATGACATTTAATACTTAGTGCTTACAGAAATTAGATGCAAGTTTTTACTTGTTGATTCACATACTTGTACTTGCATTCAGCAAAGGATGAAATGGGAGGAACCGTCTGTGTATACCGTATGCACTAAGTTCAGATTTATGTGCCACTCCACTGGTTATATCCATTGAATGCAATCTATAAATCCCAGTTAAATACAGAAAGCAGGAGCTGTGTCTGCTGATTGTAGCACTACATATTTTTTCTATTTTCATCTGATACACGGCTGCATGCCTGTGAACGATTCCAGCTGGAGGATGTGTGGCGAAAATGAACCAATGCTGCATATGGAAATATTGGTGCTATGTGCAGAGTTCTCTTGCTCTTAGATAGAGGAAGATATGGGTTACACTGGAGAGCAATTTGAGCTTTCCAGACAACAGAATTAAAATGTAGTTTTGGGTGACCTTGCAGTCAGGTGAGGCAATACTTTGGCAGTTGATTCTAAATACTGCCTGAGAAGGGGGCACATCAAACCCTGCCTAAAGCCTCTCTAAGCTCCAAACTCTCAAATCACTGCTTCTCAACCAGCAGACCACAGTGCGTGGCCTCTCCAGCTCCTCTTGGCTTATGTGTATGTATTTCTGCCACTTTGTTCTGAGCCTTTATGCCTCACACCATTAGCAAGCCACCTCTCTCTCCCCCTTTCTTTCTCTCCCTCTGTTTCCTGCGCACGCCAGCAGGATTTAGATACCCTATGTATTATGGATAGGAAAAATAAACAGAAAGCACCAGCCATTTATATGACACACTTGTGAGATCACAGGACAGAAGCGATTAGAGTGGTCAAATAAAGCTTCAGTGGGAGCCAGAGAAGAAACTGAGAGAGAAAGCACATCTTGTAAAATGTGTATCATTTTTTTGTGACGCATCCCTCTGCATGTCGTCTTGTAACCAATTACATTAAACCACCACTCCCACACTTGCTGGAAGTCTATTAAATTGGGCCTTAATCTAATAGAGGACTTATGTGTGTGTTGTTGTGATAATTATTCCTCTCATTGAGGGTGATAGCACCTTCATCAAGCACAGCCTGGCTCCAGCGGACCTCCCTATGCACAACTAAATTAAAATAGCAGCGTTAGGTACGTTGTCATCCACTGCAGAGAATAATCATATCCAAGGTTAGGAAGGGACGCTTTAATATTAAATGGTCCCTAATGTTATGGCTCAAGTAAAAAGCCTCCTGGTAGGTGGGTCGTGTTGGTGACTTAACACACACTGTTGATCAAGTGGAGAAATGATAATAATAAAGCAAAACTTCTGGTTGTTTTGTCAAAAGGAAAGAAACTATTAAAAATGCTGTTTTCTCCTTCTGAAAGGAAGCACCTCCACTTTAAAACGTTAACAGCCTGGTGACATTTTCTTTTTTTTAAATCTCAAGATGTAATTTCCCCATTCAACTGTACAAATTAAATTAAGAATCATCACACTATGACATTTTGTTTTCATAATTTGAGAGATAACAGTGTTCACTCAGGTTGAATTGCACCATGGATTAAACATGCAATACAATAAAACATGAAGCCACGGTGACGTATGTAGTGCTTGTAGGTTTACACAAATTTACAAGAAGTTACAACTTTACTGGCATTTAAATGCGTAATTTAGTCAAAATGCAGGATCAAAACAGGATCAAATAATTGTCTATTTTTGTATCAGATTTTTCTTCTGAAATAAGGCTCCACTGGACAACCAAATTCCATTAAAACCTGATGCAAACTTGATATATGTTACAGCTACAGCTTTTTCTTCAATGGTTTTCTATTTCTTAAGCTTCACTTCCCCTGAATAGTTTTCTTAAAAAATGTATTTACATATTTTTTTATATTTATCCAAACAAAAGCTAATATGTTGTATACTAAACTAACTAAATGTATCAGAAAGCAGTTGGAAAGTTGGACTGGACAGCTGCCTAAGGTGATCTATCATGCATTGGCAGAATTCAACATCTCTGAGTCTCAGCACTTCATTTGTAGCTTGTATGCCATCACACATTACACCCTGCAATACTATCCAGAAACAATTTGCAGTAATACATCAAGCAAAAGAACTGCTGGCTGCAAACTCCACAAATTACACAGCACACCTTTGTGGAAAGCACACAAAAAGACCTTTCATATCATGCTCAAAAGTTCATAATATCAAAGGGCACTGGTTGATGATAAGATATCCAGGAAATGTGAAGGCCTGCAGAGAAAATTACACACACCCCAACAGCAATATCTTGGTAAAATGAAAGTGATAAGTGTGTAACCAAGGTGGAAATAAAGCTATGAATATATCAGTGAGTTAGGGGGCAATTTTTCTGATTGTCCAAATGGATATAAAGCTCATACTATCATCTGTATTGATATGTATAGAAAAAGACTGGTGTGACCTCTGTTTGCTAAATATGGCTGCAGTGTGATGGATCAGACACGCTCAAGACAATACAAGCATCAGTAAGGTGCCACTGCTGCTGAAAATCCCATCCTCTGTCTGTAAATGTCTGCTGCTCCTCTGTATCTCTGTAGACACTTCATCTGGTATCACAAGCTTTGTTGTCACTTTACTGTTGTGCAGAAAAGGAAATTCAACTGCAGCTACAGCCTGGAGTATCAGATAGAAGACAGTGTGTTGAAAAAATACAGGATGTCTCAGTATGGTTGTTGTTGTTGTTGTTTTCAGGTTTGTCTTTCATACAGTAAATGAAAACAGATCCCAGATCTTATCAGTATTATGCAGAAAACAGATATTGTTTATTTTCATCTCTTTCTTACCTTTCTATATCCACCAAAGACTGTGTGGATCAAGATCACGGTCCATAACACAGCACAAAACTGTTCATTTTGGAAGAGGCTCTGAACCATTTTTACAAGTACCAACTGCAGTGTTTCCTGTCAGCTGCATGACAAATAACACTCAGGGGTCCTCAGACGCACCAACTTTCCAAAGTTGGATAAAGATGAATTCAAGTTCTCATTTATGCATAATTCATTATCATTATTCTTTCTATCCTGTCAGTCGGCAATGTGTTTGAGTTCAAGGGCAAAGATGAAATGATAGTACAAAGGGGTTGGATAACTCACAATGGTAAAATGGCATTATATCTCTTCCTTAATGTTTAATCAACGCTGTCACTGAGCCCACACAAGGCTCAGTCAGACTACTCAATTTCAATGACTGTGTTGTATGTGTGTATGTGTGTGTGTGTTTGTGTCGGTGTGCATGGTTGTGTATGTGGCCAGCTTAGAAGCTACCATTCTTTCTGAAATGTCCTAGAAACTTCGGCTGCTTCAGTGTATTTTTGGAGCAGAATGAGAAAATCACCAATTAAAAGGTCAATGCTAAAACCAGCAGTCAGGACAATGACAGATTTTCATTGTGCAGTGTGTTCCAAATATGTATTTCATAATTGCCTTACCAGTTAATTTAATGAATTTTTCTCTCTTTCATCCAAAGTAGCTGCAACCAAACCTGGTCATCTCGTTCATATGGCCAGCCAATTTCAGAAAAGATTGATTGAAAATTTAATTATCACAAGTAGCTGAGAACACAGAATCTTTTTTTATATGGACAACTGGCTACTCTCAGGGACTTGATGATGTGAAGCAGAGACTTAAAACTATTGAAAAGGTAACATTATTCAAATAACAGCTTTTCTTTCATTTTCCATTTAGTCACCAGCTTGTCTTTTTCAATATAAACATAAAAATTCCCACACTGGGAATGTAATTGCTAAATCGCAACACAGGACCAGCAGCCTTGGCCCAAATATTCATTATATCCACTGGCTACAGCACTGCATTTTCAATTTGGTGTTTTCCTCCTTGAGGTTTTTCTGTGTTAATCTCTGTGTTTACGGATAACTTTCACAGTGTTATCCACTGGATGAATGGAGACAGAAAAATAAAACTCAAGCAAGTGAGCTTCTAACGTTAGCTAACTTGTTAGCTTGAAGAGCTATGTTATATTAATGGAACACTTCAGCTTAAATCTTAAACTGCCTGAAAACTACTGCTGGTAGAAAATAAATTATTTCAAGATGTTAAGACCTCTTTGGCCTGTACTACAGGATCTCGTGTATACAGGACCTCTATTTGATGACAGAATTTTGGGTTTGTTTTTTTAATGAGTGCTTAAACAAACAAATTATTTAACGACTACATGCAAACTGAAATCTTGTACGGATAAACTGGTCATTATCATCAAACTCTTCTGATGCACTTCACGCTGACAGTCTTTCAAATCCCTGTTTTGGTTTCACAGCCCATTGCTTCACCGTTTTGGTTCATTGTTACTCGTGAACTTTGTTACTTGCAGCTGGAGGCAGTTCTTTTTTGCTTTTCTGCAAAACGCTCTGATAAAGACAGCAAACACTACCTGTACAGCCTTTAACAGCTGACTGAGAAAGTTTGCCAGTCCTTAGTGGAGCATTTAGCAGCTAAATGGACAGATATTTCTCTCAGGAGTTGCTAGAGAACAAAGTGGAACTACAAGCAGAGTAAGACTCAGAGTCTTTAAGTTGCCTGTAAAACTACTTCAGTGTGCTGATGTGAAAATTCATCCAGCAAGAAATCAAGGAAATAGGTTGAAAATGTAAGTCGCAGCTTAATCTTAATTGTAATAGTTTTCAGTAAATATCTAAATGATTATCACCAACAAACAGAAGAGCACACATGAGGCATTTGCACAAATCTATCTGAGCAAGTTTATTGTGTGTATTGTTTTTTTCCATTATATCTGCTGCAACATGTCCTCATGGACTCTAGCCAGCAGCTCATGAAATAGTGTATAAGTTAGACTGATCAGTTTAAGGCTCTTTATATCCCTGTTAACATAGAGGTCTATGACTCATCAAGAGGCCACGCAAGGAACTGCAGGTTTATTTAAAAAAGTAACACGTTTGTGACTGCGCACTATTTGAGTATTTGAGTTTAAAGACTCAATATTTTCCTTTATGAATTAAGAAAATTAAGAACATTTTTGCACTATTCTCTATTATTCCCACTGTTCTTTAATTATTATTAATTAAAAATGTAATATCTGGAGCCATGATATCATAAAAACATTAATATTACATTTAATACATTTTTCTAATCTTTGATGCTGAGTGTGATCTATACTTTGCATTATCTGGTGAACTTAAGTGTATGTCTCTTGTGAATAAAAACAGTCAAGGGCTGAAACTCATTTGGATGCACAATGTCCCTCTGTTGCAGACTTTTAAGATTTCCAAATAGGACGTCATTACGTTTGACGAGAAAATATCACTATCATTTCCCTTTCAAAGGAGTCCCTCGAATGCAAAACAAACAAGCCAAGGCGTCACAATATACAAGGCATCATGGGAAGAGAATATTATGTTCTCTTGACAAGTCTTATTTAGATGTGTGCAGCAGAACACATTAGGCTCTTTATTTACTCCCTCTCAAGACATTACAAACACTTTGCATCCCAGAGTGCCTGCCACAACTATGCAGTGATGATGCATGTCTGGAAACTGTATACTTGTAAGAGGTCCAATTTTCATTTCAAATTACATGAAAGCCAATTTGAGCCTACATATGTAAACAGCATTATCTTTGCTTTTTTTAATGTACAAGCATGTGACTATTAATCCCACATCACATCCCCATAAAACAAAAATCACTGATTATAAGATGTTTAGATTTACAAGATTAATCAGGCATGAAACTCTCCCACACTCATCAAAAGAGGAGAGGGGGATGGGTTTGCCAGGCACATCCCATATTGCTTCTGTTTAATGTCATGTAAAGTACATCCTTCTGAGTGGAAGCAAATAATCTACTACTACAAGAAGCGCCTCTGGCAGCAGACCACTTTCCTGGTAACAGATAGCGTTGGGGTGTTCAATCAGCAGTGAGGAGTGTAACAAGAGTGAAATCCTTTCCTGTGGTGTCTAATAGCATAAGTCCTTCCATCACCAACATGGGAGGGAGTTGAGGGCAAAGGTGATTCCGCCTCCTGTGTTATCAGAACCACAGCGACAGATCTTTTGCAGATGCGTGTGCCGAATACAAAAATAGACTGGATTTAATGACTGTGGCTCGCTTCCAAAAATGTGTCCATCTCTGCGTCTATGAACTGTGAAAGTTATCTGACTGGGCGAGAGGTGTTCTCTCCTGCACCCCCAGTTAATTTGTGTCTCAAGTCAGGGCCTTTACAGATCAAGCTGTTTGATCCGGTTCCACTGGCTCTGCCGTCTGCTCCTGAGCAGCTCCAGCCTATTGACCGAGGCAGCTGTGTCGCTCGCACCAGACGTTTCTGCAGAATTTCCATTCAGTTCATCTCAGAGTATAGGGAAAAGCTCCAGCTCTGGAAATAAGAACATGTCAACATTGATTCATGTCAAAAAAAAGATTGTGTCCCTGTCTCTGAGCGTGTGTTTGTAAGACAAAAGAAAGTTTGTGTTGTTTGTGTTTTTCTGTCTCTGGGTGTGTTCAATTCTTCCACATATTGAACACCTGAAAGATAAAAACAGGACTGCAGTTCCACTGCAGCTTAAACCTTCCTATCCATAAACATTGAAGATCTCCACAAACAAAACCTCCCAGCATTTACAACCAGCATACACTACATCACTGAAGTGCATGTAGATAGAACACATATATTGGTATCCTGTCTACAGATTTTAAGCTTCTTCTGTTATTTTTAAGCAGGTCATTAAGACAAAAGACATACTGTAACTAAAGACATACTACTGATTTTATTGCATTGAGTTTAATGTGACAATTTTGTTTTCTACTGTTCTTTGTGAGTAGAAAACAGTGTCTTGGTTACCACTCCAAATTTGAAGAAAAAAAAAAAACACTTCTTATCTGCACTGCTCCTTCCTCCAGTCCTCCCAATCATTTTCATATACTCCACACTTGACGGAACTAAGCTAAATTTAGAAACTAAGAAAATTGATTTACTGAAATCATGCTTTTCTGAATTGATGTACATAATAGCACGTTAAGAAAGTGGTGATAACAGACTGAAAATCTGATCACATTTGAGAGGGGATAATACAAGATTTCAATGTAAT
>JAVQJX010020809.1:0-10362 GCA_036025115.1 Ambassis agassizii | reverse complement strand
CCTTTGGGATTAAGTCAACTGCTTTAATTAATGCTGAATTAGAAAATAATTGTGTACATCTCAAGTTGGACAGGGTCGTCCTTTAATTGCACAGCTCTTATTGTGGTTGTCACAGACAGTAGATTTCATTACAAACTATTTACTTATTTTGTCTTAGCTGTAAGGAATCGTGTCATCTTTTCCCAGGTCACGGCTCCTCATCAGTGATTCAGCATTGTGTCTTGCATGACAGTAATACGCAGCCTTACTTCTACTGCTTCTCCTGGGAAAATGCACTTCCAGCCAACAGCAGTCAGGAGAAATAAATAAATAAATAAAGACGCCACATGTTTGCTGGCTCACTATGAGAGTGCAGGGGTAATAGAGAGGGAAAGCGAAATGGAGAATGGCATGTTCTGTCCCAGCCTCACAGAGGGCGGGAATATTTTCCAGTGTGTATGGTGCTGAGATGGTGGATGGCATTCATAGACTAGTAGAGAGTTTGGCTGTTGGATATAGTCAATAACAAGTGATTCATGTCAACCTATTAATATGCATGGTGTCAACACCTACTGTACTGGATCTATAGTCCTGAATAAAGGCTATATATTCCATGTCTGGCTGTAATGTTTATTATCACTTGGACAAGATTAAATCTTGAGTAAAGAGCTTTTTTTTATTTGACCACATTGTGTTAATGAATAGTTCAAACATGTAATGGCTTTCATCACATTATGCTGATATCTTATATCATCATGTATATATAGGCTAAGCATTGCACACAGACTTAGACTCAGACCTGAGCTGTTTGCTTTCCTGGTGAAGCTGGGTTTAGAAGGAGCCTTCTCTGTTTTGCTTTCCTCTCTGGAGACCTTCTGATTTATTTAACAAGCTTGTGGAATACTGGAATACTGACTGACCGTAAATGGGCATTTTGGGCTGGAAGTTTTCTTTTCTTTTTTTTTTTTTTTTTACACACTGCTGTTTCTTCATTTTGTTACTGATGAGAAAGCCGATCGCCTCTGTCATCAGAAGATGTTAGGGTTTGGCCTGAGGTTTTATTTTGAAAGGGAGGTATAAGGAAGTCAGCCTAATTTCTTTGCTCAAACAGTATTTTCTTTAGGTGGTATGTGAAAGGCATAAGACTAAAGCAACAGTGTAGTAGTTGGACTGTTTGTCCACATGGGAAAATACCATTTATTTCCAGCCCTACAGCTGACATCCCCACAGCAGATAACCTCTGATCTCTGAGGTCACGGTGCTAATCCTCCATTAAACAGCAACAAAGTCGGGGTTGCACTCCCCCTGTCATTCAAACTGGCAACACAAATGGATTCTTTGAGTTTCTTGGAGGAGGCTATCTGGAAAATTGATCAGTATCAGCCCCCAAAGGTACCAGTTAAAGAAAAACACTGCCTCTAGCTGTGTGATATATTTGACAATCTGCCACTGGTATTTTTGCTTTTTATTACAACCATTGATTGTCCTCCAGCTAAGCACTACATGTACACGTCAAATTACAGTTGATCAGATTTTGTTAATGTCTCGGTGTGATTCTTCACAAATCTCTTCTTGCCAGGATTGTTCTCAGTCTTACTTGAAAGAGGACACCAAGTCCTGAAGTGGTTACGAAGTGCAAACCCTCTCTGCTGCTACATGCACTGTGAAAGTTCTCCCAAGTGACCCTCATGCGTTGGCTGTTAGCTTGCTTGTCTTCAGAGGGCCCGTTATGTAACTGTTAAGGTTAACAGCCCCAGTGCTTTTTGTCAAAGAAAATGCATCATATCACCCGGCATGACAGCAATGCTTTCATCTGGTAACCCAGCCCTCATTTACCCCAGCCCAGCCTCTCATGGGGTCAGTCTCTGTCTTTCATACACCCTCTGACATTTAGTGTCTCTGCCAGCTGTTGAGGATGGTGAAGGTAAAACTGTCAATCAGATGAAGCAGCATCAGTGGCTGTAGTAAAACAATCACTGAAGGGTTTATAGTTCTTTTACAGTCAAAGATGTAAACACCTTAATTTCAACTGCAAATTCACAACTCAAGTTTGCAAATCCACACATTGCTGAGTACACATTTTTGAACCCATCAGTTAACAGTTGTACTGCATGTACTTCTCACCGTGTCCCTGTAGCTGCATGTGCTCTCAGTGTCCTGTGCTGCATCTTCTTGCGGCCGCCACCTCTGATGATCTAATAATTGCTCAAGAGTCATGTAACATTTCCAATAGAGATGCCCAGCACAGGGACCCTTTAATGTCCTCTTCTGCCAGTTTCTCACAGAAATGTTTTTGTTTGTTTGTTCTTCAGGTTGAGTATGTTAGAGCCCCACCCCCCTTCCAATGGCAGCAGTGTTACTGGGACTCACTAAGCAGTAATCAGACAGTTTTGAACTGCTTCCCAGAGATAATGGGAGCCAGAGAAGTTGGGCATTAGGTCAGCAAGAGAAAGGGGGAATGAATTTGTTAGTTCCTGGCAGCTCTTAGCGTCATCTGGATAGGGGTACATGCATTAGCCTTACTGTAAAGCTGTGGGTGCAGAGGGGTTGTAAAGTTTTAGGAAAGCATCTTCATGCACTCCCGTTCCCACTAAAGAGCCAAAGCATCTTCCTCTGAGTGAAGTATGAGATGCACAGTTTGACATTTACATGCTATGTGAAGGGTTTATTGGTGAAAGTGGCATTGTTTGGGATAATAGCAGGCGGGCCATCTGGAGAATTAGCGGTAAAGCTTGTGGACCTGTGGCGCCAGGCCAGTGTAGGGAGAGTGCAGGCCTCAAGTTCTAATCTAATCTCTCAAGCACCGGCTCAAACATCATGCCAATATCAGGTCGCCATGAGAATGAAACACAGGCCGGTGAGTGTATTTAGAAATATGTACACTATTCACATAAAGTGAGAAAAATTTTTACTGGAAAAATAATGAAAACATTTGTAAGTAAATGGGAAGTAAAGGTGCAAAAAATCAGTACTATATTGTTCATTTCTTAAAGAACAAAACGAAGCAGCTCCTGCTTCTTGGTTACATAGTATTAACACTCATGAGAAATTAGTTTTTTTTTCTTTTTAATTAAATTTCATGTGTAGGACTCCCAGCTTTTTTACAGGATGTAATTTCTGTTCAAAATGTCTGCCCTCTGGGGCGTGCAGTGGTGGTATTTCACACCGTGTTTGCTTTGAACACGGAGCTCACTGGATTTAATGAGTGCTCATGTGTGTCTGCGTGTGTCCACGCTTCAGTGTGTAGGTATTAATATAAATGAATGTCTAATAGATGGTGTCATCTATTTTGCTTCTGCCCCCTGTCATTTAGGGATGTGATCTGTCATGTTTCCACCCTGCACACCCCCTGCAGCCATCCACACAAACACACACAGCTGTCAACAGCACTAACAGATGGGACTGTGCTGTCTGTGTGTGTGTGTGTGTGTGTGTGTTCAGCCCCCCTGGGGACAAAAACACAGACTCACATGCACACACAACTGGGTGATGGACTAAAGCAATGTAAATGATATCAATAACTTCAGCCTGCTACATTACCTGGTGTTTATTAGATCGTGCCTCCTTTGTCTGGTTGGCTGTGTCTTGGGATGGGGGTTGCAGAGAGACCGAGGGTGTACACTCATTCAGAAACAAAGAACATCCAAGTTATCATTGCTTTTTTGCTCCTAAACCTACTTGCGTTATTCTCTATGTTCAGCATATAGCTTTTTTTTCCATGTGTTTTTTAATGAGTCTCATCTCTCATAGTCTCTGTGTTTGAGCATATGGTGCTTTTTTTTATTGATGAGTCCCAATTAAACTGACTTCCTCATCAGACGGCCCTTGATCAGTGAAGCTGATAGCTGCTTTTTGATGGATTTTTTTCATCTTTCCCATAAAGAAGCTCCTCCGTCACAGTGCTCACTTAGACAGCCTTTGTTCATGCTTAAAACATTCACTCCCTGTCACATGGGATATGCATGCCCTAAATAACTACACATACCCTTAGATCATACAAAAGCTCAGATACCCAGTATTTTTCTCTTTGTGAGTAGAAAAGGAAAAGCCCCTGACCTGCCAGATCTAGTTTGTGTCTGAGAATGAAGACTAAACAGACAGACATTGTCATCCAGCTTTTTATTTGCACTCAGGTGTCCTAAGCTGGGAAGTTAACAAAGATCCCTTTAAATTTTCATGAAGCGGAATACGGACCAAAAGAAAGATGCTAATAAATTAAAACAAGTAGCCTCCCTCCCGTTATGAATCTGATTGATCAAACTGAATACTTAAAATCACAGATTATGGGGAGGAGGAGTATGTACAGTTAGCACTCAGTGCAACATGATTTGTAAAGGGAGGAATAAGGACTGAAGTCCTCAAACATTCTGGCTGCTGATTAGCTGAGTAGTTCACACTGAAGTTTATATTTAGAATCATGCAGTTGCAAGTTTGCAGCTCTGTTTCAAAGCTGGTCTCTGTGTCTTTCTGCATGTTGGTGAGTTTGAATAGAATGTCTCTGACTGACCGATTATGTAACTTATTACAAATGATAGAGAGTCCTTCACAGTGCATCATCAAGATGTGACACTGTAAAGCCTCAAACAGCACTCAGTGGTACTTTGAGTGACATCCAGTACCATCATAGTTTGCTAAAGTTAGGTTTCTAAAATGTAAAATAGATTTCAGATTTGATGGTGATAAGAAATTTTGAAAAAATCCAACCAGTTAATTGTTGCCAGAATTTGGTGAAGTCTCAGCTGCTGGTCTCAGTACAAGAGGGAGGAGGCGTTTTTGGTTCAGCTAAGGATGAAGAGTGAACTGTGTAGGAAGCAGGACAGCTTTGCTGTAGTTATGGGATGACTGAAAGAACAAAGAGACAAAGTAAAAAGGCCACTTAAAGGCCAGAGGATCTCTGTGGGACCTCTTTCACTTTGCTCTCTTTCTCACCACTACATTTGTCTCTCTCTCTTGCAGTAGAAAGTACAAGCACACAGCTATGCAATGAACCGCTGAGATGTCACAGCCCAGCGGCTCAGTAATTGGTCTTCATTATAACATTACATAATCTTTCAGGGAAGTATAAGCGATTGACAACAGATGTATAATTTCCTACCATGAACATGCATGTGCAGCACACGTGGGAGAGGTGGTCGGAGAGGAACAGAGATGGGGAGAAGAATAGAAATGAGAGGCCCAGATGGTGGCCAATTATATGATGCTGGGAGTTAAAGTGAGAACAAAGGAGCTCATCACAGGCGCAAAAATGAAATGCTCTCCAGAGAGGCACTGTGAATCTCTCCATCAACCTTTTGTCATGTGGAAAAGTCAGGGTTCGGAAATAATTGGTAACCGTCTGAAGGGGGTGCTTCCAAATGATACGAAGGGTGTAATATTTGAACAGAGAGGCCATCAATGCTGAGTTCAGATAAGATCGTGAGAGGGTTGAGAGCCTCTTAGCCCAGCTATAAGAACGGCAGTTTTTGGACCAATCGTGATCCGTTAAGATTTCCCAGTGTTTCTCTCATTCTTTCAGCTGCTAAGTAACGTTGAGCTTGTGAATCAGAAGCCTGAAGAGAATCATAATGTAGATTGAGACAGTCGTAGAAATAGAAGCAAGAATAGGTCTGGGCTGTCCTTTTCTTCTTCACATATGAACCTCACATACCCTGGCTGTCCTCATGCTGTGTAGAATTATAGACAACAGATGACAATGGGGGAAGAGAATCATCTCTTCCCTCTCATCAGAGTCCCAGTTTCACTCTCTGAGGGATAAAGCTCATTTCATTCCTGGCTATGCCTGCCAGCACACAGCGAGGCTCTACCCCTGTGGATTGTCTAAGGCCCACCTCGGCCGTGTGTCTGTGAAATCCTTGTGTGGTCACTGGATGTGTCTGCCTGATTTGCCCTTTGTTTCTGCTGCCCTCTTTGATCTTTTACCAGAGTGTACCTACTCTTTTATGCTGGTATAACATTGTATAATCTAGAACTGGATGATATAAATTACATACCATGCTAACCAGACAAGGAAAAACTGGGAATCAGTTTTCTAAATCTGTACATCAAAGTGAATAAAGATATTTTCTGTGAAGCAGCTTCCCTTCTGTCCTCCATATTGTCCTCCTTTGTCCTCGTTTGATTGGTGGGACAGATTTACAGGGACACCCCACAGTGTCTCTCTGACGTCTTTCTTAATCAGATTTCACATCCTTGGCAAGACCAAATCTTCGACCACCAGATGCAACTGTTTTGTTTTTGTTTGTTTTTTTATCCCCCCCCCAAAACCCCAGTGAGACCAGAATACTTTCTCCCTTTTTTCCTCTCTTGTTGTTGTTGGCAGCTGCCCGGCCAATATTAAAGTAAATGGGCCTTAGCAACACACTGTGTTCCAGCTTGGAGAATCTGTTCTGGCTTTCAAGTGGTCAGTCAGGGGACCAGAGCTGTTCCTGCAGTGGTTAGATGTAATGGATAACCATCTGTGTCTGACATTTTCTGCGGGCAGAGTTTTGAACAGCACACTCTGTGGAAGCTGATGATCGGGTTAGACAGTTACGAAGCTGTAGCATTTACTCAAAATGCCGCTTTGTTCAAATGCTCCTCTCAGTTGTTTGTTTAGAAATGAGGATTATGCAGGACCTTCAATACTTTCCACATGGCCAGAGCTGGGGTTTGAGATTGAGCAAGCCTTTACCCATTGTGGTCCTGTACTTCATTATGCAGGGAGGTTAGTCCACACTGGGGCCTGTAGGAAGTTTGAGTTCTTCTAAGAACTGAAGATGTGGTGGAGAAGTCTGCATCAGAGATCGTTGTGCTTGTTTTATGTTGTATCAGAAACGTTATCTAATTTACAACTGCAGGAATGGGCCATTTTAGAGCAGCCCATACCTTTGTGTATGGTCTTGCTACTGGAACTTCCATCATAGGCACTCTGTCTAGATAGGTCCCTTATGATTCTCTCAGGTAGTATAAAGTATCAGGGGAGTTTCTGACATCCTGGATTTCCATTCCACGCCTTCAGTATAATCTTTGAACACAGCGTGTCTGTTAATATGTTGAATTAGCAGTAGAGATGTTTAGACACAACGTGGGATGAAGGTGGGAGAAACAGCAGGAAAACAGAGGATAGCTTTGGTCTGATTTTCCATGATTTGATTTTATTGTTGAAAATTCCAGTGATTTTTGAATGGATGAGTCTCACCACTGCTGTCCAACAAGAACAGTGTGACCGTGTCCTTGTTCCAGCCTCTCATCATCTTGCCCCTTTGTCAAAGTAGCTTTTGTGTGAAATGAGCTTTATCCCTGAGAGAGTCAAACTGGAGCTCTGTGTGTGTGTGTATGTGTGTGTGTGTGTGTGTGTGTGTGTGTGTGTGTGTGTGTGTGTGTGTGTGCGTGCGTGCGTGTGTGTGTGCGCGTGTGCGTGCGTGCGTGCGTGCGTGTGTGTGTGTGTGCTTCAATAAACTGTCAGGTCCGTTATACACTCTGCATGCCCCCGAAGCCCCGCTGACACAGCCACTGGTACAGACTAAAAACAAGGGTATATATAGTGTTTCTCCTTGTTGCACAGTAATGTAACATATCATCATTTCTAATACGATGAAAATGTGAGTTCACCTTGTTAGTCTGCTTCATAGATGCCTGGTTGATACCTGGTGTAAAGCATGTGTTTCTTCTGCACCATATGAGGATGAAACAGTAGCTGACTCTTAATCAGTAGCTTGAGGTTCTGCAGCTGTTATTTTTGGGTTACTGCACACGGTTTTTGCATGCTAGAGTGTTGCTGAGGCATCTGCTCAGCTCCTGTAGTGATCCAGCCGGGTTCATAAGCCCCCAGCCACAAACACACACACACACTGAATATGCCTGTGAGACAGAGAGGAAAACGAGTGGACATGAAATCTGCTGGCTGAGGAAAATACATGTATTAATAGTATCTTCCCAGGCTTGCAGGGAGATTTAAAGTGAGTGCAAGGATCTGAAATATAGCTTTTAGCCTGTGGCCTTATCTAGATTTTGATCTTTAACCCAAATGTTAGCATGAGCTGATGTACAGTGGCAGAGACATAGTTTATAGCATCCCGATTTATATCTGAACACAGTGCAACAGCAGGTCACAACAAAACTAATGACTACAATGAACAGTCTTAGTGCTGACTGATTAAATATACTTACATACTGTACATTAAACCTTGCGTGGAGGTATGTGAATCAGTAATGGAAGCACAAATTTGTGTCTTTTTTTTTCATTTCTGCACATCCTGATGACCTTTCCATGTTCCTTCCACTCTAGGTTAATGTACTGCAATGTAACTTGTGAATAATCTTCCTGTTTAATGCACAGATTTTATGCTGCCAACCAGAAGGATCAACTTTTCATAAAGTTGCTTATTGCAAATTCTTTGTTGAGGGTACATTCTCCCATGACATTATGCTGCTCATATGGTAGTGACTGTGAGCACTGCCAGGCGTTTGATCCAGCTTTATGACTTCCTCCCAGGGCAAGGGAGGGAGACTGCTGTTTCCTGTCCGGACTGTACCGTATGAGCTTTAATACTGTCTGGTCATTTCAGAACTTGTTTTCTCTTTTTAATTACATGTTCCAGCTTCTCCTTCATGTATGTAAAGCTTAGGTTCTATTAGGCCTTTACTACCAGGTATTGCAGTGTTAATGTTTGTGGTCTGTAATCATTGCTAATAATACAGCTGCTTTCCAATTCCTACTGTAGAAATGTGCAGCCAGCTGACAGCTGGCCACTCCAGCAGGTGTTTACCTTCTTTCTTGCCAGATTTAATGAGCTAAACTGATACAAACATACAGTATAATGATAATGGCTATAAGGTTCTTTGACGTTTTCTTTAACTCTTTAACAGCTTTAATAACACAGCTCTGTTTATAGGTGTCCTGACCTGAGACCTTAGTTTTGGGCTGCGTTCGCTAACACTAATTAGACTAATGATGATGTAATTGTTTTCATGTGGAGGAAGTGTTTTTAAAGCCTCCCAGACTCCCTGTGAGGATGTTTTGAACTTGTCAGCTGTGTAAAAGATGAGGTCATTGCTGTTGTGGTTATCTAGTGTTTATGGCACCAAATTCTGATGCTGCAAAGCCGGCTGACGCCACATGTAACACGACAGGGATGAAAGCCTCAACTTGATCTACTGCGTCTTCCACAGTGAACATGTTAACTCTCTCTGAGGTCAGTGAGTCATTTTTTTTTTAGAATTTCCTTGTTATTGTACAAAACTTGAATTAGCCACAATGAGAAAGACGCCACTTGACTTCAGTGCATCTTTAAATAACCTTGGAGAATAACACAGTCTCTCCATCTCTCGCTGCTTCTCAGATGACTGGATTCGTCTCTGTGCTTGAAGCAGCCTGTTGCATAACCAGCGTGTCGTGCCGGATTCATCTGAGTGTTTTCTTTTTTTTTTTAAATTGTCCCTAGCAGAATCATAAAATGTGTTGCTCTGGCGGGGGCGCCGTTTGGAGCATGTACCTGTTCCCTCTGCTAGTCCTGCTTTCAAAGAGCTGTGTGGGTGTTTATGAGCGAGGGCACCTCAAAAGTCTATTTCACAAATTGTTTGAATTATGCAATGCATGTTGTATAATAGCCATGAGAGGGATATGTACTGTATGTGTGTTACAGGAGCTGTGGTGCAGGAGTTGTTGGGGTTGATTGTGTCTCGGCCTACTTTTATCTTGTCTTACCTCTCCCTCCAGAAGAACCTGATGATTGTTCACTCAGCCAGCTCCAGTTAGATAGATCCTGCCAGTGGCTGCTTGATAACGATCCTTAGTGGGAAACAGTTTGTTTACTTTCTAATTTGTCTTCTTTAACTGTGAATAGGAGAGAGATGGAAGATATGAGAAGAGACTTTTTATATATATACCTGTGCTTCCTCTGCTAACATTGTCACACATGCTGCTAAAAACAATTATCCATTGATTGGGTAATTGATTTTCTTCTCACAACTAATAAGGCTTTGACCGAAATGATTTTCTTTTAGTCTTTTTCTCCACTAGTTGTTGTTGTTGAAGTGGGGGGGGGGGGGCGCACAGAATACATGGCCTGGTTTTTGGAACAAGAAAATGTCAGATTTGTCAAAGCTCATGCTCTGATGGAGGATTTGACACTCTTCATTAAGCAGCGCTCTCAGTTGTCAGGTTTTTTTTCTCTCTCCACCATCTGGCTACAATTGTACTGATTTATAATTTTGAAAATTGGCAGGACAGGTTTTTATCATAATTGTGCTTAATTAACTGCAAAACAATTGTGCAAGTTAAGTAGCTTTTTGGTTCACTACATTGTTATGTCTAATAGTTACATAGTGTTAACTGTGTCTGACTGGGGTAAGTTGAGTCTTTTATTATGTGGTGTATGAGAATATTGTACTATAATGTAATAT
>JAVQJX010020783.1:0-13163 GCA_036025115.1 Ambassis agassizii | reverse complement strand
CTTTATTGTATGTAGATGTATGTTTTGCTTTGTTTTTTGTTTTTTCTTCATTTTTATGTATTAAGGTGCAAATAAATAAACTAAACTAAACATTTGTAATGAAACTGTTTTGTTACATTAACTGGATGTCAACTTACAGCAAACTTTTCAGGTGATATCATTGAGATCGCCATAGGAGAGATTCCTTCAATTTGTTCTTTCACCAGAGCTGACATGGCCAAGTCAGGAAGACCAGCTGTAAAACAAGCAGGATGTTTTAAAGAGCATAAAGTGCAGTAAAGGTCACTGCGATCCAGCAGTAAGAAAATGGCTGAATACTTGTGACAGAGTGTTACCTGCCAGGACTCCGATCTCAATGAACACATCAGTCCCCCAAGAACCCATCACTCCAAAAGCAAACCTGTGGGACAGCAGCTCAACAAGAGCTTGTAGCTGCTCCTCTGAGCAGGGCAACCTCAGCCGACCCAGCCAGAGGACAGCTTTACTGCAGCCACAAGGGGGAGACACGACACAAGTAGAGAGTGAATTCAAAGTGTGAAGCCTGGCTGGAAAAGTACTATATCTTCCAAAGATTCTGCTTACCTGAACTCTACAGCGTTAAAAGACCTCATCTCTGTGGGTTTAGCTCCACACACAATGTGTCCCAATGCCACCAGTGTGCTGGAGTCCAGTTGGGCCGGACTTTGCCTGGTGGAGTTTAACACTGTGTTGAACAGTGCAGCCAGCTAGGGGGAGTGAAGATGGAGACATGAACACAGACTCTGTTTAACAGAGGCACCCAGATAAAGCTTAATGCAGTGCAGAAAGTGCAAAGCAGCTACCTGTCTGTTAGTCCAGATACTGACACCACCCATAGCAGCAATACTCCTCCGCTCCGTCAGTCTGATTGCATTCAGATCTTCTCCTGACAGCTCTGCCGCTATTCTGCCCAGCTGAGAGATCACAGACTGGGAGAAGGAGGAGACAGGACCGTACATCTGCAGAGGGAACCGGTATTAACGGTGAAACCACTATTAAACTAATGTGATAAGTTATTACAAATGACCTACAAATAAATCTCACCCTCTTTACTCTCTTGAGCACCTCACTGCGTTGGTAGGATGCAAGATAAGGGTCATGACCCATCAGCTCCAGACAGTTAGAGAAGGCTGATGTTGACATGCTGATCAGACTGCTGGAGGTCCAGGCAGAGGGAGCTGTTGTATGGAGAATCTCACAGGTGGGAACCATAGGAGTCGCTGTGGCAGAGGACACAGTCATACAGCAGGAATCAGCAACTATAAGGTCAATCCTTTCATTTGTGTAAAACATAATACATCATCGTCTCTCTCTCACTGTGCCATGCTCAGAAAAACGGGCCAAAATTCCTCCACAACAATGTGAGACACGGATAAAGTCTTACAGGAAACTTTCAAATTAATATTGCTAAAGCTGAATCTACAACCACATTGACTCATGGACAGTGTTATATACTTAACCATGATACTGTATTATGTTTATACTCAAATATATAGAATTAAAGGAGCGATTCTAACTTTTGAACAAGACTGAAGGATGTATCCTCAAAAATGACTCTAAAAATAAAAACTGATGCTTACGTGATAGAGGCTGTATTTTGAGGAAGCCGAGGAAAAACTGCAGGACAAACTGCTGCTTTTGGAAAACTGTTTTCCTCTCAGTCTCATCCAGACAGTGGACCCCCACTTCCCCAAGATTCCACTGACTGTGGCTCATGAAGAGCTTCTCTATGCGGCCCACGGTCATAAATGCCTGCAGGAATGCACACAAATGGCATCACATTCAATCACATGACACATATAGGAAAACAGGAACCTCATCACCTGATCCTCACACCTGCTGGAGATGTGACACCTGAGGGATTCTTTACAGGCTTTGCTGGCCTAACCTGTCATGTAATATCAAGTTCCAATCACAAAGCCCCACTGTGGATTTCAGGACTTAAAGTGTATCTGGGATATTGGACATTTACGTTATACTAAATATCAGGTGTTAATCTAAAGAAAACCAATCTCAAATACAACTTGTTTTCTTTGCAGTAAAGAAGAAGATATAAAACGGGAAAAAAGAAAAAACAGGTCTCAAAGGAAATTAAAATGATAAATACAGTTTGACACTCACTGGGGAAATCTCCTGCAGGATGGAGTTGGGAAGGAAGAAGAGAAACCAGTCCACCTGACTGATTGTTGTCTGGTTCCAGTTCTGGACTGGGCTGTGGAGAAAGATAAGAACCTTTTATCACCTTTAAACAGCTTCCTTGTGTGGATGAAAAAAAAAACACTTTATTCATCCCAGAGGGAAATTCAATAAATACATATCTTCATCTATATTATTAATGATTTTCAACCTATTTCCCAACCTGATTTTCATATCTTTTATTTTTGTAATATTGATTTCTTTCTCTTTTTTTGTGAACTATGTTTGTTTGAAAAAAAGCTTTTTCTTAACATTACCCGAAGGCAGCAGGTTCTTGCAGGATACGAGCTACGATCTCCATCTTGCTGCTGTAGTAGCAGAGGCCCCTGAGGAAATCCATATTCTGAGTGAAGAAGCTGCGGTCCACCTGAATGAAAACCTCATCTGCCACAAATGGTGCCATGATGCCCAGAGAACGAAACTCCTCCTCAGTGAACGCTCCTGTGTACATGCCCGGCTGGGAAACAAATCCTCCACTGAATACTTTGAATACTAATTTGACTTTTTAAAAATCTTTTGTGTTATGACTGATGAAGTTTTTAAGACAAAACACTACAATTTCCATCTTACTAGACTAGGCAAAGTGAAAAGTGGTAGTTGTACTTACCAAACTCTGCAAAAGTTTATCTACCAGCAGCAGCTGCTTTGTTCTTGATAGCATAAGAAAGTGGCGAGGGTTCTCAATAATCATCTTCCTCATAGTGTCCTTCTTATCGTTTGAGTACTTCTTAATGGTGCTCACTCTACAGACACAAACAAATAGCAAAGTTTTTAAGTTGTTTGAGCAATGAGTAAATCTCTGTCTGCCTAATATATAGTTATCCCATTATCATTTTTGACTTTACTAGGAGTTTCTGATAGATTTGTGGGTAGAAAGACATAAGGGAGAGGCTATGTAAAAAAAACGACTATGGCAAACCATCACTACATTGTACCGATGTTTTTGTACATAAACAACTTTTGACTTACGGCAGCGCCAGAGCAATCTCAATTCCAAGATCTTCAAGCAGGTCTGGGAAAAACTCAAACTTTTTCAGCGCTTCAATCACACACTTTTTCTGTCCAGGATAACATAAAAGATACAAGACTGTGGTCACATTTGTATGTGTTAAATGCTTAAAAGTAAAAAGAACAATAAAACCTTATGTTACCACTGATGTGTGAAGAAGACCAGGCTGCTGTCGAAGGAGGGCCAAGATTCTTTTCACTCCTTCTGGTGATGGATCAGCCTGAAAACGATTCTGTAAGACCTCACAGGTCACACCTTGGCCCAGCATCCCCAGACTCCTGTATGTACAAAGAAGAGAGCATGACTGGCTGCTCAAAGCTACTCTGTGAGCTACTCTGAAAATACTTACAGAAAATCTTGACGGATGACATTTGGGTTAGTTTCAAGTAGATCTTGGAAAAGGGCCATAGCCTAGAGTAAGAATAAAAAAATGTAATGCAGTCACACCATGAAGGTACAAACAGGTTCTTTGTGGCTTTCTTCCCCTGATTTCATGTGATCAAAGGCAATCTGATATCATGTGTGTGGTTTGTATTCACAGGATAGTCCATTCAGAGTGTCTATGATGGTGACGTCTTTTGCTTTTGCTTCTCCACTTAATAATTCAGCAGCTAATCAAGGTGTTGTCATACACACCTTCACATAACAAACAGAGGAAGTACATTTAATTAGAACATGAAAACACAAAGGAAAAGTTCCAAGTTCAGAGTTAGACATGTTCACATATACACAGACAGGTCTTCATTGAATACTAAATACTTTTGCAAACCTCTGATATTTGACCTTTGAGAATATCATGAATCCTCGGCTGAACTAAATGGCAACACGGTTCGGACAGTGGGATACCTGCTGTGTGTTCCAGGGTTTTGTGGATGTAATGGCGAGTTGGCCCACAAGCGGGCGAGTCCTGGGCAGGACACTGAGCAGAGGCGTGCAAGAGAGCAAAGGTTTCACATCGTTCAACCAGTTGACCACTTCTGGGAATCCCTGATTTGAAGAGAAGTCAATGAACACATTGAGCAGTGTGTTAACTCTTCTCTGTGT
Organism: Ambassis agassizii; assembly: GCA_036025115.1. Lineage (NCBI taxonomy): Eukaryota > Metazoa > Chordata > Actinopteri > Ambassidae > Ambassis > Ambassis agassizii. The sequence goes on along the minus strand of JAVQJX010020783.1, from coordinate 8,896 downwards.
GATATGATATATTAAGAGTCAGTTTCTTAATCTTAATCAAAGCCAGCTGAACATCTGAATGTGTCTTGTACCCATAGTTTGCTGGCAATCGCATTGGCCTGCGGGGGACTAAGGCCTTTTTTGTGTGGCGGGCAGAGGTTTTGTGTGTATTGGGCAATGGCTTTCAGGGATGGAAGCAGCCTGTCAGAGGTGAGAGTCAGCAAAGTCTCCGTCTTCACTCCCATAATGAGTGAGCCAAGCTCCTGTAGCTGGCCTGGGTTAAGCTGTGGAGTAGTGAGGACAGAGTAAGGGTCAGACAATCCAAAGAGCATCTCATTTCTACATTTCAACTTGTATATGTTTACACATAACTTACTGTGTTGCTTGACAACAGCTTATCTACAATTGTGTAGGCCTGGAAGACAAGCAGAACAATGAATTCACATCCATCTGTAAACAATGTGGAGGTTTAGACATCGTCTTCAAGACTACGTGTGATACATAAAACCAAGACAGCAGCTGTGAGGCTGAGGTAAAAGTAAAAAGGCTGCAGCTCAGGTGATAGCTGAGGGGGCAGAAGCTTCACCAGCTGCTCGGAAACCCGACCATCTAAAACAACTACAGGTTTGTGCTGTGAAATGGACTGAATAAAGCTCCACCCACTAACACACGATCATCATTTCATTCAGAACTCACTCATAAAAAGACAAAAAAAACTTTACCCCTGAATATACTTCTCTACCTGTGCAGGACTGAATGAGAGAGAATTGATGGCAGGAAGGACAGCAGCCAGCTGTGACGCTGTGAGACCCTGCAGGAAAGTTACACCCACTGAGGGCAGAAGAGGCGCAAGTTCTGTCAGGCGACCGGTGCTAAGCAAGGATGGAACCTGCAGCTCTGTGTTGTTCAGCAATAAATTCGAAACCTGAGAAAAAGAAACAGGAAAACTAATCATAAATCTGTGTGTTCATACAAAAAAAATAACATGAATTTCTCACTTCCTACCATGTGGCTGGGCAGACGGAGTCCTTTGCGTGTGCAGTTCATGATGATGTCCTGGATGACACTGAAGGTCTGAGTGCCTTTGTATACAAAGAGGTCCTCTGGGTCTGCCAGGCATGTGATGTTTCCCAGCCTAAAATACAAAAGAGTCAAAGTATCAAACACCTGGGACACAACTTTCAAAAGGCAGTCACAGGTTTTGTCAGTTTTTTATCTGAAGTAACTTTCATATGAATATGAACATATGTCCTCCATACAGCTGTTACCAACCTGATAAAATGCTCGGCTGTCAGGTTCCTGTAGGTCCCAATCAGGTTGCGAGCTATGAATTCCTGCTTTAGCGGAGTGAGGGTGTTTCTATGCAACACATCCAGCCCATCCAACAGCTGGACAAACCAGATGACAAAAGTAAATAGCATTTTTGTTCAGTAATCATAAAAGATCAGAGAGAAAAAAATCACTTTTCCATTTTTATTAACAGCTGCCATATTTACTGACCAGGGTAAAAAAAAAGCAAATACTTAAAAAGCTCAGTAATCACGTGCCTCCATCATTCTTAATTCATGGGGACCCTATCTTCAGTTATTGAACATCAATAAGTCATCAGTCATGAACATATGACACATATTGATTGTGTCAGAAGAAAGAAGAGTCTGTGCTTTCTTTTGACCAGTGTGTGACAGCTCTGCTGTGCCCTGAGGCTAATCGAACGGAGTCCTGCCTTCTCGGGTTTCCCAGCCAGGTGTCAGAGCTCAGAGGGCTGTTACCTGAGCAGCTGAGAGGTGTTGGAAGCTCTGGAAAGGTAGGTAGGTGATCAGGTTTCCAGTGTCCCTGATGAGCGACTGTTGACCTCCGGTGATGTTGGCTGGGGACATAACTTTGCTGTACCACAGGCCAAAGGCCTGCTGCTGTTCCAGGGTCATGCTGGCCAAGTTTTTGTTAATGGTATCCATCCTAACAATAAAATATTGATAAAGTTTAGTTTCAACTTCTGTGATGGAAAATTTGCTGAAGAATTACTAGATATGCATTAGGCCTGCTTTGTGTGTGTAGTTTGTACATTTTTAAAAGGTTTAGTTAAACTAATAATCTTCTCATTCCAGCAGTCACACAATGAAAACAATGTGCTCTATTTTCAAAATTAAGAAACTATTTTTAGATGTAGGAAGGGATATTGAGGCTTAGACTGAAATCTGTGAACTAGCTTTCTTTACATGTATAATGCATGTTCTTGGCACTCGACCAGCAATGACACATCACCTCTCACAGTTGCCTGACACAAGAGGTGTGTCCGGATGGACGAGGATACAGTGTGTTGAGCTGAGAGATTGCATAATCATGAAACATAGATGAATCATGATGTTCACTACACATTTATCAGCTGGGAGATTTTGTGACACTGTCTATTATCCACCCAGACACATCCATTAACAAACTGTATCACCTCTCTGACTCAACACCTACTGGCTTCTACAGGTGATAAACTAATTTCAACGTATTTAAGGACACTGGAGTATACACACCTTGCAGAGAACATCACCATCATTCACACCCAAGTAGATAAGAGATTTGATACTGCTGTTAGAGTACGTTACACAATAATCATTATTAATGAGTAACTAGCTGACAGCATGACCCCGTTTACTTGGTTTTAAAATACATCTTGGCCGATCAGATGGCGAAAGGAAATTTTTAGCTAATGCATCACAATGTGTCCGCAACAAGGATGTGACAGTGAAATACATAATCAATGAGGGAATGTGGAATAGCCTGAACATATGTTCATGTGCAGGAGACGTAGTTGTTCCTTTAGTAAACACAAACTGGTAATTTTAGGAGTAAATTGTCTAAATACGTCTTGGGCACTTTTGCATTTAGTAGTGGAGTGCAGAAGAATATGTACACAGGGTCCATTACTTACACATTGCTGTTGTGCTGCAGGGAGGGCAAGGATTGGATGTCGGCCGGGTTCGCTGCCACCAGCAGGGAGGACAGCTCAGGGAAAAGTTTAACATCATTTATAAGGTGAGTCTGGAGCAGCACCGATATCATGGTGGACAGGTATTTATCAGATAGCTGGTGAACAGAAGCACACAGTGTAACAGGTGAAGACACATCAGAGAAATAGAGGACCAAGAATTCCAGGAAAAGGCTGTTAATCATGGTCTGTGTATGTGTTTCACCAGGTAATGGTGTGCTCATTCACCTGCAGAGTGTCCTTGTTGCTATTGTAGTACTGAATTATCATTCTGATTGTGCTGAGGTGAGCTGCATTTAGCACTGGTCTCAGGCTGCTCAAAGGTAATTTGAAGTACTCCTACACATAAAGTAAAAAAAAAAAAAAAACACAAATGATAATTTTTCCAACTTTACATTAGTGTTTAAAGTTTGATCAATCTTACCTTAATAAGAAGCATTTCAGATTTTGTTGCCTCTCTTTTTGTCAACAACAAGTTGGTCAGTACAGTCTAAAGAAAACAAACAGCAAATAAACAGCAGCACATAATCTGTTTGTCTCATTGGACACATTACTGTAATTGTTAAATCAGGGGCAAGCCAGTAAAGACCACACCCATCGGATGAGATTCATCATGTCGATATTGATGACAGGGGTGTAATTGGACACCAGATGAAGGTTGGCTGTACACTACAGGTCAACTGCTATACAATGACACTAATGGTAACTGATATGATGGAGAAGTAGATTAAGTAGGTTATTAAGTCAGTGAAGTGTTATCGGCAGAAACAGATTGAGTCTATCTGAATAAAAGATGAGAATCTGTGATCACACTGTGCTGATTAATCCTCAGAGGACAAAAAAGGTGATAAATTAGTGAAAATAGCCTCCTGCTCATTCTCAGGATGAAAAACAACATGTAACAGTTTTTCCCCCAGATGTTCTACTTTGTTTGGTGTTAAAAAACCTGTTTTAGCAGACATTTTAACACATTTCTGTTGTCAGTTTATGCTTTGTGTTTGGCTGCGTTTTCTTAATTTGTTGGCATTGTGTCACATCTTTTCAACACCTGAGGAACAGCACCTACCCCAAAGCATTGCAGCAAGACCCTCTTTTTGTCAGCATCATTTTCCCTGTTGAGATAGTCCACTACGGACTTCAGCATACTTGACCTTATGGTCTCAGTGATGTGCCAGGATGTGCTCTGGACCTCCTCTAGGATCAACAGGATCACCACAGTAGTACTGACTGCCTGGTCCAACACTGTAGCCACAGATGGAGTCAGTAAATCCAGCACCCTGGGCCTCATATTCTCCACCCAGCAGCGCACGATTGTCTGTAGGACCATATTCTGAGTAGCACAGGGTTGGCAGGCTGTGGCCAGGTATGCAGAGCAGCTCCAGTTGAACTGTTCAGCCACACTTTTTGCTAGGCAATAACCGGAGCCTGTAGTGGTACTATTGTTTGTGTTGGTAGTGGTGTAGTTAGTGTAGGTGTTACACATGCTGCTCACCCACATGCTAGATGGCTCCCGGGACAGAATAAAGAGAAGACTAGCACTACGGCAGATAAATGAGACAAAAGTGGCCTTGTCGCGCTCCCAGCACAGAGTCAGAAGTGCTATGTCTGGAGGAGAAGTGACCCAGCTGGAGTACTGGCACTGCTCAGCTGGATTGAATCCAGTCACGCCCCCTCCACCTACTTGTCCGCCACCTGCATCAAGAGAAACCCCGGATTTGGAATAGTTGGCACAGTGTTGTATAAGCCAGGTGTTGTCCTGATTGGTCAACAGGTTCTGGAGGATTGTGCCATTAGCACAGACTTTGGAGGTGAAGTTAAGCGGGTCGATCTCAGAGCAGAGAGCAACCTCAGTCATGTCCACGATTATGGGACGAGTCCACTTAGAGTAGTTACAGACCTGAGTTAAAGAGATAAAAAAAGAGGTTTAGAAGTCTTAACTGCTAGTAGATTCTACCATTTACTGATGTCTTTATCTTGAAGGAACATTTTTTAATCAACCATATACATTTATCCTTCTCTCTTGTCGTTAGATACTCACCTGTGGTGACACTGTGATTTCCTCTACATCTGTGCAGACTGATGTAAGCCACTTGTTCAGTGGGTTTTGCAGCAGGCTTTCAAACACAGACTGCTTACAGCACACCTGCTCCTGAAAAGCCTGCTGATCATTCTGCCAACAGAGGCCGACAACGGAGCTGTCCACCTCCCGCTGTCCCCATGTTTGGTAGTCACACCAGCCTGCGAAGTTGAAGGCCTCAGTTGGTGCAGGGGGTGGATAGGTCAGAGATGTGCTGCAGTGCTGTTTGAGCCAGAAATTTTCCTCATTACGAAGGAGGCCATTTAGAAATGTTTTGTTAGCGCAAACCTCTCTGGTGAAACCACTCTGATCAAAGAGGATGCACTTTGACAAAACATCTGTGGTGATCTGCATCACATCATGCCACTCTGAGTATTGACAAGAGTCTAACTGTAATGAAGTGGGGTCAGGAAATAATGGTGGTGCATTTGTGCAGTTAGGCATAATCGGCCAGTTTTCAGGATTGGAAATTAAAAGCATTAAAAATCCAGTGTGCGCACAGATGAGACTGGTCAGTCTGGTGCTGTCCAGGCTCATGCAGAACATCAGGAGGGATGGGTCCACTGGGACTGTGGGCTGGTCAATCCACTGGTCATAAACACAGAACTGGCTCAGCATGTAGCCTTTGTCTGCAGTGGAGTTAGCACAGTATCCATACAACCAGCTGTTCATCCGGTCCAAAAGCAGCTTTCTCATCAACACAGCATTGTTGCACACCTGGTTGATAAACTCAGCACGCTCATTATCGCTGCACAGCGACACAAGGACAGCGTTCACCGTAGTGTCTTCCAACCAGCTGTTGTAGTTGCAGGCCAGTTGTTTGAGGTTGGAGGCTTCTCTGGCTACGCGACGAGGTGCTGCAGACTGAGACGTAGGGAGAGACTTGGACAGAGGGGTGACAACAGATAAAGGCTGCGTGTCTCCAACACTGCAATCAGATGACCTGCTAATGAGCGGAGATACCACAGCTTGAACAACATAACACATGTTGCTCCATGCCCTCTCTATTTGGTCAGGACTGAGGGATCTCAAAGCCTGGCAAAAACTGGACACAGGCGTCAGAGATCCAACGCCAGAATCTGCGAGTATGTCAGCACACATTGTGTCATTAAATGTGGCCAGATTATGGTCGTCACACTGGAGCACATAGCTGCTGAGAGTGCCATTCTCAGTTTCTGAGATGCTGCGTTGGAGTGGGACGGGGGACGGATTCTGACACCCTGCATATGTGTCTGTTGTGTCTTCTAGAGGCAGGAAGATGTCCAGAAGAATTTCAACCAGTGACATACTTAAAGACCAGCTCACATTGTTCCTTATTCCCCTGAACAAAAAAAAAAGATTAGTCATCACTTTTACAGCTGTGACACAAAGGGTGTGATTATAGAACGTGATAAGTATTCAAGCTATTATCATCAGTTTTAACATTGTAAGCTTCATCATAACAATAGCATGCACTACAGTAGGTGGATGTTTCGTGCTGAAAAGCACACAGCCCTATACAGTAGCTCTTGCTTTTTGTCAGAGAAGACAACATTTTCTGATAATGAACATGCAAATTAATAGACTAAAGGCTGTAGAAATGTATATATAGACAAAACAATTTTGGAAGCTTTCAGGTTTCTGAATGCAGTCCTTGTCTACAGAGCAAAAGAGGCAAAATACTCAAACATGCAAACACATCATTTGTTTCCTAAAACCACCGCTCAGTAAAGCTAAAGCTCCACAGGGCATAAAAAAAGTCATGACTTACCACATGATAAGCTGCTTGAGATCTCCTGTAGAAAACAGACAGAAGACGTTATAATAGCAATTTATATTAACGAGATCACATAAATACAGTGATGTACTGCTTTACCATTTTCACAGGTCTGCTGGTTGTTTAAATATGGGACTTTAATTCCAAACTGTAAAGCTATTGTGATGTAGTTCATTGGTGTTTCCAGAAATGATGATATGAAATTTAAGATGTACGTCACTGCAGCATCCATGAAGCCACGCACAGCACTTAGATTTGGCATCATATTCAGAACGGTTTGCTGAAGCCCACTTAATGCCGCCGTGGTCGACTCCCCCACCCTGAGATACGCACTGAGGAAGGACTTTTCATCTGTGGTCACTGTAGGGCATGTCTGTGACTTCAAAGCTGACAAAAACGTCAATATTGGCTGTCCGATGTCCATAGACACGGTCTTTGTCAGCTCTGCCTCCACTCCACAGTCCTGTCTTCCAGACAGAATACAAACTAACATTGTGGGAAGGTCATCCACATACCTTTCTCTCATCAGAGGCTGAAAAACGTTGTACAGATTATTCAGAACATCATAATATGAGTTTAAGTCAGCGTTCTCTGCTGTGGAGCTGCTGCGTGCGTTTGCATGAGACAAAGAGTGGATCTGATCTATAACTCTCTGAATGTCTTCCTCCAACTTGGTGACCACGTTGGGAGTCTCTGTAGTCTTTCTTTGTATTAACCTGGGTTGTGAACACACTTTCATGATATCACATGTGATCCCTGTAGATATGAGCAGAAAAAAAATGCAAATATTACATTTCTTTTGTGATAATTTGCAGAAATAGTAAAAGTTCTTTACTTAAAGAACAGTTAAGAGTATAATCACTGGACAGGTAAGATAAAATCAACTTAATTTTGTACTTACCAAATAAGATGCACACTATGTAGAGGGCTGGTGATGACCACATTGTAAGTGTCCTAAAATGCAAGCAAGCGCCAACTCCAGATAATGATTATTAAAAATAAAAATAAAATCCACTTTATGCTGTTGATGTAGCGAAAATATTGAGCTGAGGCAGAAAATCCAAACAGAGATCAAGCTTCATATTTAGGGTACGAAGTCAGTCTTCTCAGGAGAAAAAAAAACTTCTTTCAGACTGCATCTGTGCCCATCAGGTCGTCACTCTGCGGCCGCAGCCTCCTCATCTCCTGTCCATCACCTGCAACTCTACACCTGCAGCATAATTAAGGACAGCGGTAAAGGGAGAAAAGTAGGTGCGAAATGCGGGCTGTGAAACGCAGAAGGGATTTCAGCAACAAGCACGGCCACCCATGCTGCATTATTAATCCACTGTGTTGATTAAGTCCTCTGTTTGAAACTTGAGTCCTGTCAGAGGAGACAGGAGACACCAGACTGACACGACATCTGCTGCCAATGGACGGTTTGTGAGCCCATACACAACCTGACGGCGAATCTGCATTTTACATTGAATAACTTCTCACAAAAATGTTTATCCTAAATGTGGGTATAATGTTAAGAAAATAAGCTTAGGTTTTTTTTTATATAACAGGAGATTTATGATAAACCCACAACACATTAGCAAGTTAATTAACCCCACAGAGTTAATTGAACATGGGTCATAAATGAAAAGTCTTCTTCTCACCCAGAAAGTGATCTTCTTCACTGTTGTATTTATGTATAAAAAAATAATACAATTATTTGATATGTTAGTTTGCTCCTGTATTATTTAAACGTTGTATTAATCATCAGTCCGTTTCCTGTGGTGTCATGGTGTCGTTTGGACGAGATGCTGTGTTCACACTGCGCATGTCCATCAGTCCATTGCAGACACACAACTATTAACACTCACAAGCGGTCACTTGTCCCCAATTAGGTTAATGTGCGCAATTAAGCTAATGTCGACTAAAAGAGGAAGCAACAAGATATGGAACCACTGTGATGTTTTGTTATTTGAAATTGAAATAGTTCATTGTTTGCAGTGTACTTAATAGTCTCCATTAGTAAGTGACTACACAGTTTCACATAGTAAGTCTACACCCTACACAAATATGTGTGTGTTTAAGTACAGAGCAAATTCTCACTAAGAGAGTACACAATTCTATGAAA
>JAVQJX010020690.1:0-10000 GCA_036025115.1 Ambassis agassizii | reverse complement strand
CCTTGTTGTGGGATCTATCGGCGAGCTGAGGCTCAGCTCTGTTTCTTCTCTGCAAAGAGCGCAGCAGCCTCTGCTTCAGGATTTAATCTGCCCTTTAATTCACTTTTCTGTTTTGTTCAGCACCTGTTCACCTGGATATCCACGGTAAGAGGCTTCATGTTTCTATGTGTGTGCTGTGGTGAAGTCCAAACTAAATAAACTCTTTATTATCAGTGAGATGCTCTAACAGGTGTTTTATAGGCTGATGGAAGCTCTTTAATCTGAGATGTGAGTGGCCGGCCTGTAGTTTGCTCTGCATGTGTTGTTATGTTGTGCAGGTTTTAATTGTTGAAGAGGAGAAAAAAGTAAAAGAAAAAAAAAACGTGTGTCGTGATTTTATTTAACCTGCATCACCGCCATTGGAGCAGACATCAGCTTCACTTGAGGTTTAAGCTTCATGTGTGTGGTGCTAAATCCATATGGTTATTAATCTGATGAAGTAAAAATAAAATAATCATTTGTTTTTTAGCATAATGGCATCAGCTCCACGTGCGTAAACAGAGCTGAAACCACATCAAACATGCAGAGCAGCATCAGCAGGCAGAGTTCAATCAGACACGCTGAGGATTTTCATGGTTCATCCTGATATTCATCTATTTATTTTATTTTTTATTTTTTTTACTGAATTTGAACGTTAACTTGTCAGACAGGCTCCGTGTCCAAGTTGAACATGTCTGGTAATGTCAGTGAACAGATTTTAGTTTATTTATTTTGATGGTTCACTTTCCATCCTTTGGTAGCACAAAGAAAGATTTGGGGAGTTTTTTTTTTTTTTGTTTTTTTTTGAAGTGACCAGGCTTTTTAAGGTGAAGACTTTGGCACAGGGTCTCTGAGTGATGGCGGCGTCTGCACCCTCCTCCTCCTCCTCCTCTGCTGGCGGCGAACCGGATCCCAACTCGACTAATTTACGGCCACCGGGCTCAAGTAGGTCCATCACAGATAAAATGCTATTTCACGCGTGCTATTTACTTTGTGGGCAATGCCATTAATCATTTTCATCGAGAGAGAGAGAGAGAGAAATCCGCTGCCATTTGAGAGGCTTCCTTCGCCACAAATCACGGCTGCATCCATTCATCCATTCATCCATTCACCGTGCGGACCTCCCGGGATCTGCGTGACAGACGAACGCTGCTGTCCAAAAAAAAATGATGTCCTCTGTTAACATTACACTGCAGGCAAGCCGGAGGCTGCACCATCAGCACAGAAAGGACAAATATTATGATGATAATTTGAATAATAATAATAATAATTACAATTGTGTGAATGTTGGTGCTGTGTGTTTGCATGATCTGTTGTATATGTTTGTATTTGTTTGGCTAGATGTGCTTAGGTAGAATAAAGTGCCTGCATGCATGCATGGGGGGGAAAGAAGAAGAAAATTGGCCCTGAAGCGGCTGTTAATTCAGCCATATTAAATTGCCACTAATGGCACACTTAAGCAGCACAGGAGCCTGTTGGAGCGGAGCAGCGCTGCAGAGCTGCTTTCTGCCTCTGAGCAGAGGTCTAACAGGTGCACGCAGAAAACAATGCAAATGCTGCTGAGTTTTACCTTTTAAAAAATAAAATCCTGTGCTTTTGTTGGAGTGGCTTCGCGGTGATCTCAGGCTTTGTCTTTGTCCCCTCTCACTCCCATTCATCACAACATCTGCTTCTTCTTTTTTTGTTGCGTTCCGTGATCTGAGCAGGGCAATGATTTATCTAATGATCCAAAGCAAGGGTTAAATTGGCATGTGGGAGTGGGACTGATCTCCTCCTCCTCCTCCTCCTAAATTGCTGCTTTTGAGCATCTCGCCTTTGCTTTCCATCCCCTCTCTTGCTGGAAGCCCCTGATAACGCAGTAATTCTCTATCTGTCACCGTCCAGCCGGCTCATGTCGACTGATGCTCGCATCTTTTCACTCAATTAGATCTTTAGGCCTGCATTGGGTTCAAACGGCTAATTAATTTGAAGTCCTTGCCTTTAGGTCATGAACGGTGACACACTGTGAGGGGCCCGAGGGAGCTAGAAATGTTAAAATAATCCCAAGACAGACATGATAACTATTATTATCTCAGCATCACTCCGTCTCCATTTTTCCATGTTTAATTGTTCAAGGTAAAAAAAAAAAAAAAATGTAGCCCGCCTCTCTAAGGCCCTGTTTTATTTTTAATGTCAGGCTATGACGCGTGGTGTGGAGTTGCTCATGGATGCACTAGAAAATTGGGGATGAAGATATGTGGTAAGTTTTTTTTTTTAATTTGAATTATTTGGAAAAAATAAATGATCATAAAGAAAAGGCTTCAAGCCTGAGTATGGCCTGCACACACGACTCCACCGGAAACAAATTTATGAATGAATGAGATTTTAAAATGTCATCCAAAAACAGATTAACCATCATGATGATTAAATGACATCTTCAATCAAAATGGGGGCTAAAAAATGATGCATTAACCATCAATTCATTGAATATATCGGAGCTGGTCATTAAAGAGAGAATGATGCTGCATGGATTTTCCGATTTCCACTTTGAGAGTCTATTTCAGTGTCACACTAACTAACCAAGGACGAGCTGACATCCACCATATAATGGTGAATGTCACGCACCAGTGCGCCACAATTTCCTGCTATTTTTGACCGACACGTTCTGCTGGTTTCATTAAGGCCATTTTAATTATTTTGGACTCCATAAACAGTCACAGAGATTTGTTCATGTGGGATTTTATATCACAAAATTTATTTCACAATTTCTGAAACAAAATAAAAAAATTTTATAGATAAATTCACACGATTATCAGTCAAATGTGCCGTTGGGCTCCGTTGTCTTCCTGCTCACTGAAGTGAACAGAGGAGCTGTAATAAGAATTTACAGCCGCTACATGACAGCGATTTGTTTGTGCTTGGCTGGAGTTTGGTGCTGATGTCACCGAGCTCAACCTCCCACAGAGCCCATAAATAGAGCAGGACAGGAGCCTTCTAATAAAAGTAGTGATCCTCAGAGAGAGAGAGAGAGAGAGAGAGAGATTGGAGATAAATGGGTGATGAGTAGTGTTAGTGTGGTGGGCCTAGAAGTCAAAAAGCTCTCATCATGTTTGGGAAGTGTAGTCATCCTCCGGACTCCTCTTCTTCTTCTTGCCATCGTTTAGGATTCCTGCAGAAGAACAACAGTCTGGAGGACAGGAGCAGGATTGTGAGCTCCTTCAAGGAGCGCACAGCCAAGAGCCTGCTGTCCTGCGACAACAACGGAGGAGGAGGAAGAGGAGGAGGAGGAGGAGAGGCGCGTTTCAGGCGGACAGAGACAGACTTCTCCAATCTGTACGCCAGAGGTAAGAAGATGACATGTGGTCAACACATAAGAATGAAAAACATGAAATACTGAAAAAAATGCATGAAATCTAAACGGTGTAAATCCTAATTAAACATGCAAGAAATTGTATAAATGAATAATTTCCAAAACCATGAGAAAAAAAGAAAAACATTCTGTTTAAATGCTAAAGCCGTTAAATAAAACTTTTATTTTGAAGATCTGTTACCTGCCAAAAATGGAGAGGAGCAGACCATGCAGTTCTTACTGGAGGTGGTGGAAATCCTCACCAGCTACATCCGCAGGACCTTTGACAGATCCACCAAGGTCCTGGACTTCCACCACCCCCACCAGCTGCTGGAGGGAATGGAGGGCTTTAACCTGGAGCTGTCTGAGCAGCCTGAGTCTCTGGAGCAGATCCTGGTGGACTGCAGGGACACCCTGAAATATGGAGTGAGGACAGGTATGAGGTGTGGATGATCTGATCAGACACTGTTGTTGGCTCCAGCTGGTAAAGTGCTTTCTTTGTGTGTTGTTGTGTCCTTGTCAATCACAGGTCATCCCAGGTTCTTCAACCAGCTGTCCACTGGCTTAGACATCGTGGGGCTGGCAGGAGAGTGGCTCACCTCCACCGCCAACACCAACATGTGAGCACTGAGAAGCAGCATTTTATAATCCTTTCTTTTATTATTGTTATTCTAATCATCGTTTTTCAATGGGCCATGATGAGACGAGGCTTTCTCAGAGTGACATGTAGTAATTACTGAGAACTACTCGGCATGCTCTAATGGACTGTCAATCAGGCAGGAAAATAAAGAGCACAAAGAGGACACTTGTCCTGCTACACCCCCCTCAGTACTGTCCATGTTGGCCTGTGCTTACAGTCTGTGCTCACATAACTCAGCCCTGCAGGCAAACTAAATTGCATATTGATTGCCATTTACAGTTTACATGGTGTCTTTGTTTCATGTAATGCTACTTCCTGTGACATAACAGCGCCAAGGGAAGGGAGGGGGGGGGCGGGGGTGCAGCACCATCTGTTCTTTATGTGTGCAGAGTTTTTCCTCCTGTGAAAAATCCTGCTTTCTTTGTGACTTTAGTTTTGAGTCAGAGACACTTTGAGTCCAGTTGATTGCTGTATGTGGGAGGACTCTGCAAAAGGATCAGTATGACTTGTGATCCTGCTTTATTGTACTGATGCACCTCGTGGTCAGATGACTCAGAGTCTCAACACTTTTCCATCTACGTGTCTCCTGTCTCTACCTCTCTCCCATAAAGCAGTATTGTCACATCAAATCTCTCCCATCCTTTATCCTGCAGGTCAAATGGCTCTTTTTTCTTCAGCGCTTGCTTATTCATCACAGAGAAATAAACTGCTTTAAAGGCCATAAGTAGACCTATTTATTTTTGGGAAATGTTAACCGTGTGAGAGGTCAGGTGCACTCTGGACATGCAGGCCCTCAGTTAGATGATCTCCATTTTACTTATAAATGATCATAAAAAAAAATATGGATTTGATAGCACTCGCTATATTTTTCTAATGAACCTAAATTTAAGCTTGTTATGATTTATCAAAAGATTAATTCTAATAAAAACATGTGTTGCCATTTCTTTGGTATAAATGAAATATTGATGATTATTTTGGTTTTCATTAATCAACAAATAATTTGCTCTTCATTGATACAGACTTCCTTTTCCAATATGATCAGTTAATTGGGATTAAATAGTGTTAAACAGTTTGACTTACAGTTACACTTCAAGTCGTTAAACATTAGAGTCCTCAGAATATTCACCCTGTGTGTGTTTCCTGGTGACACCACAGTGAATGACTTGAACCAGAGGGTGGAGGTTGCATACACAGTAATTTACCTTTATTAATTACTTCATCTACCCTAATTACCTCTGGCAGATATTGACTGACACTAATAGACTGACAATCACTTCCAGGTCTTGCATAATCAGAATGAGTGAGCGCTGCCTGCATGAATGCAGTGAAATTAATGTGACTTGTTTATTTTCCTCTGAAGATGCTGTGAGGCACAATGCAACGACACACTGTAATGTTCCACTGATTCATTTACTGTTTTTGCATCAACAGACAGATACTTATATAATTAGAAGAATATTGTTGTGGAGAAGATGGATGAACCCGCCGAGGCTGGCTGTGCTTTTCTCTGAGACTCATGCTTTTAATGTACTTTTATTATATGGGATTTACTGAACTGCAGAGGACAAAATGCATGATATTCTTTCATTTCTTACTATTAAAAGTGTATTTGTTTTGTTTTTTTTGCAGGTTTACCTATGAGATCGCCCCAGTTTTTGTGCTAATGGAGCAGCTGACACTGAAGAAGATGAGGGAGATCATTGGCTGGCCAGATGGAGAGGGAGACGGAATATTTTCTCCAGGTAAAAACACACCCAGTGATCAACAGGAGCTCAGTGAGTGAATGAATAGGACTAAAGCCCATAAATCAATATGTCACACTTGCCTTGTCCTGCCACACATTATTAGAACCAGATGTTCTGCTCTCCAGTGGTGCAATAATACTGATCTTTTACTTAAAAGGAGGTTTGCATATTAGTGCATACGTTTTATTTGAGCATTTAAAGAAAAAGACTGATTCTGCAAGTGACCCAATTCAGAATAATTAGTGATGTTTCAGGGTTGCCGTGAAATGGTGAACGTTGTTCCATCTGAGTGTGAGCACACACTACCCATCATTTTACATGAGAGTGGATGAATGAGGGGAAGAAGGGATGTAAAAGCAGGACAAAGTGCTTCGTTTTCACATGTGACAATCCACCCTTTTCAGGGCCAATAAATGTGAGGAAGCACCTACAGCTAGGGGTGTATAGCAGACAAGCAGTCTATGTTGACCACCGCGAGACACCATCTGGTTAGCTGGTGAGGAATTCACCAATAAGCTGCCATGTGTTTGTGGAAATGGCTTCAAACTGTTTCCAGAGTAACATCTCAGGTGGTCTGCTGCACAGACACTCTAACATACATCCAGTCTGTAGTCCATCAGCTCTGTCTCTTTGTGACTATTGGATTCTACAGGAGGAGCCATTTCCAACATGTACAGCGTGATGATCGCCAGATACAAATTCTTCCCTGAAGTTAAGACCAAAGGCATGGCAGCTGCACCCAGACTGGTGCTCTTCACCTCAGAGCATGTTAGTACAACACTGCCTGTCACACTGACCGTATTATCAAAGGAGCGCATGATTAATATCAGCATCTTAAGTGTGCATGTAATGAATTGTGATGAACTCGTGTACCCTGCAGAGCCACTATTCTATCAAGAAAGCGAGTGCCGCTCTGGGCTTCGGAACAGAGAACCTGATCCTTTTGAACACAGATGAGAGGTTTGCTTTGTGTTTAACCCTTGTACACACAGCCTGGTGAGATTATAATGTGTCTCACTGCTGTGTGTCTTTTCCACCTTCCAGAGGGAGAGTCATTCCTGCTGATTTGGAAAGTAAAGTAATAGAGGCCAAGCAAAAGGTAAATGTCAGCAACAATGAAGGCGACATGCTCTCTCCAGCTTATTTACCGTGTTTCCTTCCATCACTCACTTCATACAATGAGACACACTTACCTGAGTTCATTTGTAGGGAAGGAAACACTTAGTGGATGCCGGAGCAGCGAGGCTATTTCAATAAGGTTAATGCTTCTGTCTGTTCACATGTGAGGGCTGAAGTGCCTCTCCTGGAAGTAATTCTTCAAAGGCAAAGTGATGTGCAGGCTAGAAAAAACGGGGGAAGCAATTTGGCCCCCGCAGTAGATGCAGGCAGGAGGAGTGCATTATTTGAGAAATGTGTTTTAGCCCATCTTTTTGATGTCAACAACTGCAGGGAGGAAAAGGAACATAACAACTTGAATTCAAGCCACAATCGTCTTTTTCTTTGGTTTGTAGGGGTATGTCCCAATGTTTGTCAATGCCACCGCTGGTACAACTGTCTACGGAGCCTTTGACCCCATCAATGAAATCGCAGACATCTGTGAAAAGTACAACATGTGGCTTCACGTGGACGTAAGAGAAAACACAGAAATAAAGCAGCTGTGTCTTCAGCCCTCTGCTGTGGTTATGATCAGATGCTTTAAGTGGGATGTGTCCTGTGCAGGGAGCCTGGGGAGGAGGTCTGCTGATGTCCAGGAAACACAGGCACAAGCTGAATGGAGTAGAGAGGTAAAGAACTACACACAGGCATGTTAAACTCTGAACAGACACAAGCTCCACTCTGGAGCTTTTGGCTGAGCTGGACCCACACTGTTAATTGTAAAAGTAATGAGACAGAACAGTTGCAGACACAAAAGGACAAAAATCCTAAAACTTTGTGGTTCATGTTGCTGGTAGAGTTTGCTGCATTGCTGCAGTAAAAAGAGGCAGGTGATCATCAAACACAGTTTCCTGACATATATTTAACAGACTTTGGACTGTCCTTCAGTTATTTCTTATATAAATCCCTGCCTTTTCAAATGAATTTATTCCCAGTGGTATTCCATTGGATCCATCACCTCATGGAAATCAGGACTTCCTGTGCCAAGACAAGAATTCACCCTCTGATCTGTAGTCACCTCCTGGGGAAAAAAAATCATGCACTGTTGTTTCAATAAAACAAATAGGATCTTAGATTGCTCCTTCTTCTCTACAGTAGTCCTGATAAATACACACACACACATGCACACACCCCTCACAGAGCTGTGTTTACTGTTTCAATGTCTGTGCAGAGCCAACTCAGTCACCTGGAACCCTCATAAGATGATGGGAGTGCCACTGCAGTGCTCAGCTATTCTGGTCAGAGAGAGGGTGAGTGTGTTTTTTTTTTTTTCTCCTGCTCCACACACGCACAAAATGCATGCAAACCATTTTCTCCAAAGACCATCTCTCATCACAATGGTTTCCATTACAGGGATTATTACAAGGATGCAACTCAATGTGCGCTGGCTACCTTTTCCAACCAGACAAACAGTACGATGTGACGTATGACACGGGCGATAAGGCCATTCAGTGTGGACGGCACGTAGATATCTTCAAGTTCTGGCTTATGTGGAAGGCAAAGGTGTGTGTTCATCTGCAGCATAATGTGGCCATACATCTATCAGCTCGGACATTTAATATGGTGTTTTGTTTTCTTCTGCCCCAAAGGGAACAATAGGGTTTGAGCAACATATTGACAAGTGCCTGGATCTGTCAGCATACCTCTATAATAAAATAAAAACCAGAGAGGGCTTTGAGATGGTGTTCAGTGGAGAGGTACGGTGTTTATTTCCAAACATGTTTTTACATCCAAGATATTAGCAGCAGTACAGCTGGACCATATCTGAGCTTTTCTGCTTTATGTTGTGATGAATAACCACAATCATATACAGTGTATAATAGCTTAACTTGGATCCAGGATTGATTGGATCATTTTTGTTTACTGACATGTTGACCAGAAGTGCTGACAGCACAGACGGCCGGCGCTCATTACAAATGTTGTTCCCATTTTCTCTTATCAGCCTCAGCACACTAATGTCTGCTTTTGGTACATTCCACCGAGCCTGCGCGGCCTGCCTGATGGCGAGGAGAGGCGGGAGAGGTTGCACAAGGTAATGACTCATCAATTTGCTTTTTAAGCCTCATTTCTACAGTAGGTCCCCTGCTCTCTCAGATTAATATAGGATTTTGCTGCTAGGTTGCTCCATACAATGAGGCGTAACTATAAAGGCGATGATTGAAACCAGGTAAAAAAAAAAATGTCGAAAAATACTGATTATTTCTTTGTATGGCAGCATTTTGGTCTTCGTTGACTGAATGACTTAAAACAGGTGAATAGGATGTGTTCCTGGATGGTGGCCATCATATGGATTCTTGGTGGAAGAGCGCTTATCTTGTTGATTTCCCACATTCACACACAGTCTCATTATAGTATGACTTTGTAAAAAAAAAAAAAAAAAGTCTGCAGTCTTACAGATTTAGTTTCTCTGATGGCACTAAGCCTGGATGTTACCACTGTTTCACATCACAAACGTTATTGACCTTTTACTCGTCTCTGTATACTGAACAGCTTTTCTTTTTGTTTTGAGTTTAGATCATTATTTGGTAATTCAACCCATTTGTTCTGTAACAGGTGGCCCCAAAGATCAAGGCGATGATGATGGAGTCAGGGACTACAATGGTGGGATACCAGCCACAGGGAGACAAGGTCAACTTCTTCCGTATGGTCATCTCCAACCCCGCTGCCACCAGGTCAGATATCGACTTCCTGGTCGAAGAGATCGAGCGACTGGGGCACGACTTGTAAGAACCAAATCTGTACAGTACCTTTGACTCTGGAGAGCCTTCAGCTTGGCTTCATGTCCCTTTGTCTCATAAAGACATTGAGATTTTTTGCTTACAGGTCTTTTCTGGCAATGCACAACAAATATATCATAAGCCCAGCGTGTTTCTGTCTCTTTAGTGATGTATATTTAAAAAAAAAAAACTGCACACCAGGTTATCTGAGTTAAAAAAAAAGGACAAAGCACAGTGTTATTCTTGCTAAAACATATACTGTACCAGATGGAAACAAAGTATATGATGTTAATGTGATCCTTTTTTGTAAATATGCAATAGCAGGAATGGTATGAATGTGTGTACATAGCAGCTCTGAAAAACATCCTGTTGGTCAACATTACAAACAGAAGGATGT
>JAVQJX010020661.1:0-16055 GCA_036025115.1 Ambassis agassizii | reverse complement strand
TAAAAAAATGACATCACAGTAGCTTGTAGAGATGCAACTGCTACTTTTATTTCCAGTATTGTGTAAAGTTGACGCAGATGCATATAATTACACAGCCTTCCATTGGCTGTGTGACAAAGAACTGTTTGTAAACAAAAGAAAATGAAAAATGTCTCTCGGTCTAAATTACATCTGCCTCGGAGACTGTCTGGAAATATTTAAGCAACACTATTAACCACAAGCGATTAAAGTAATTAATAATAATTGTGGCGATTTTAAGTGGTGGCGATTAAGCTTTTCCTCCTAATGTATAGTTGTTGTTCTATACTGTATGACAGCCTGATGAATGAGCCACACCTCCTTATGAAACCCTTATGCGCTCAAAAGTCCATTGTCATGTTTCATAAGTATCATGTCATGCATGCATGTCTTATCCCCAGACTAGGTCCTGGCGACACAGCTCCCAAATCCAACAGCTGAATAAGTTTTCAGCTGCCGTTTCCCCCTCCCCTGGAAGCTTCCTCTATCTGATTTAAAGGCTGAAAGGAAGTGATTGAGGGAGAACGTAAGCAAAAGGAGGAATGAGTGAGAAGAGTAGAGGGGTAAAGGGAAGGGTGGGTTTCTGATCTCCTGATTCTGTGATGTTTTTCCTGGTTGATGCACGTAGGCATAAAGACATGGATAGTTCATAGCACTTAGACCCTTGTTGGGCTTGTGAAGATGGTACAAGCTAGTGCAATCTTGGCATTTAACATTAGTTTTCATTAGCTTGTTTGCCAAGCTAATCGTAGAGGCTAAGAATAGTTCTGCATGTTGTCATAGCTAAAAATAACTGTCCCCTTGAAGATCAAATGAGCTATGGTGCTGCAACCCAAAAGAACCACCTCTGTGGTAGGCCCCATCCCCTCTCACAGAATTGTCCAAACCTAATCATCTGGCTCATTGTCTAGGTCCACACACATGTGAAAGCTACTCGGTGTACAGGCTTTCATGAAAGCACCGGGCCCTCCGACATGAATGTGGCCTTTCAGAACAAGAGCAAGAATGCGAGCGCATGCAAATGTACCGTGAAATAATGGCAGTTCCTCCACTGTCAGGTCTGGTCGTTCGTCACATGAGATTCGCTGCTAACCATGAAGATCCGTGCAAGGGTAGCTGGGTGATGTCATGCCTTAGGAATGCTTGTCACAGAAAGTGTGGTGGACCCTAATGTAGAGTCATTTGTGACGTAAATTGGATCACAGGCATGAGCTTGTCTATTAGTCTCGGCAGTTGTTTCACATCAATCACATATCATTACTTCTCTCTATAAATCTGACCACCCATGCTGTTAAAACTTCTGTAATTGAGGAAGTGATGCACAAATAGGAAGACTTTAATCTTTGCTATGAGAAAGAACAAACGGCTTGTTTGTATATGTGAGCCTATGTTGTGGTTTACATGCCTGTATGTTGCTTTAATTGTACTGATTTGTTCTATAGTGTGGCTGGGAAAGATGTATGATGTGTACATGGCCTCCCCGAGGCAGATACGTGGCTGTGTGTGGGCCCACAGAGCCGATGGGATCCATGTGAGAAAGAATTTTGGGTGTCCCAGGTGACTTGGCTTACAGCCAGTGATTTTTGTAGTGGAGGTGGTGGGGGGGTCGGAATTGAAGCGTTAGGTCCATTAGTCATTGAGCAGACAGGCAGACAGTAGAAAAAGGAAGGCAGGACATGCTGGAGAGGGCATGTCTGGGGCAACAACACTCAAAAGAGTGGCATGGCTCCAATGTGTTCAATGGCTGGGGTGAATAGAAACTTCATGTCAAATTAATGAGCGCTAGTAGTTCACTTCCACGTCAAAGGACACATGTCATTTGCACATGCCAGTACTAAACCATGACTACCCCACAAATATGTGGACATACAGACATGTGCAGACACAACACAAGTAATACCTTGTTGTCTGTGTTTACACACATTTCTCCTCTTTGTGGATGACGTCCTTTCAGCAATGCATGAGGGCCTCCAGCATTCAGTTGAACACTTTCAGGCATGGTATGATGCACTTTGGAGCAGTACCTCCAAAGTTCCTAGTATGTTGTGGTCAAATGAAGGAGACAATATGCCTTAGAGTGGAAGAGGGAGCTGAGCAATTTAGATGAGTTCTTGGTGTACCAGACCCCACAGGGTGGCCGGTCTTAATTTTCCAAGATCAAGTGGGAAGATTGGTATTCTGGGAAAAGCTCTGGGTAGAACTGCTACCCTACCACATCTATAGAACCTGATAATGATGTCCCCTGGGTATCTCTTTAGAGATCAACAAGGCATAGCCAGCTGGATGGAGGACCTAAGAGTAACCCAGGGCTTGCTCAAGGGATTATGGCTCCCAGCTGGCTTAGGAGCCCTTGGGTTTCCCCCAGAAGGAGCGGTAGCTTGGGCGTCATGTCGCTACTGTGACAATGAGTGTGGACAATGGAAAAGGGACAGAGCAGGGAAAAAGTTACATGGAGATGTCATAGGTGTCACCACATTGAGGAAGGCTATTATCACTGTGCACCCATCTTTGCCATCAGCACCATGCCACTTCCCTAATCTTCATTGCATCTTGACATCTTGTCCCTGTCTGTGCCAGCGTGGCACCGCTCCCCCATTTCTGTTAACGGGAGCTTACATAAGCCTGCATGTGCCCTCCTCCTCCTCCTCCTCCTCTTCCTCCATGGCCCAGCACCCCTGAGGAATGGTCCTCATTTATGGGACCCAGAAACAATGTGTGTGCGAAAAGTGTGTGCCACAGACTTCCTTTTGATCTTTTATTCATTGCCTCTTTAAAGTATGTTGTCTTTCTTTCCTGTTTGCCTGTTATTTGTTTCCACTTGTTTTATTGTTGCATGAGTACCCTCGGCTTCTGATTTTATAAGAGTTGATGAGGATGCTTCCTTAGTATAGTGCAGCATAGAAGTTATGCTTCTTTTGTTTAATTAAAAAGAAGAGCAATTTGTGTAGACTGAAAGTGTGTTTTGTCAGTAGGGATGGAAAATCACGGACCTTGTGTGGCAGATGCTGAGGGAGAGAATTGAAATTATGCAGGCACAGATGTTTGAGCGACTGATCTGTGCATACACCTCTTCTATACTCTCTAGCCTACACACACCAGCAGCAGCAGAAGCCTGTCTCTCCTCACTGCCACCCCCTCCTTCTCCACTGACCTACTTCCCGGTGCTTTGGATGAAGCGATGAGGTAGTGGGCTGAATGAGAAGTGGCAGCAGTATATCCCTCCCTCCCTCATCTCCTTCTCATCTCTCTGTCTCTCTCTGCTCTGCAGAACCTTTAAACACAGAGCAGCCATCGGGCGTCTCTCTCTCTCTCTCTCTCTCTCTCTCTCTCTCTCTCAGGGTTCTCGGAGTGTGAGTATGCAAATACTGCATGTGCTTACATCTGAATCTTGAGTGGGTGTGTCTGAATTTTGAAACGTGATTGTATGGCTTTGGGACACACATCGCAAAGACATATGAATGTCTACCAGCACCTGTGTGTTTGTATGAGTGAGAGAGAGAGAGAGAGAGACGGAGAGACACTCTATTTTTACACTTACATAAAAAGATTCACAGGCTTTTACTCTTTCAGTGATTGACCGCTGAGGGAGGGAGGTAGATACTTATTGATACTTTATCATAAATTCAGGAACAAACAGCTAGTCTGACTAAGTCCACACATAAAATTGCATGCATTTTTGTAGTTTATCTTCTTTAACCTTCAGCCAATATGTAAAAAAACTCCCTTTGCACAGCTTGTGTAACTAATTATTTGCTCATAAAGTTCCTGCTTACTTCCTTATTTACAGGTTTAACAACTATCTTGATACTGTAAAATACCTTCTTGGCATAAAGAAGGAAAGAACAGAATAGTGGAAAATTAGGATTACAGAGAAGAAGAAGCAGTGGCAAAGAAACATGACAGATGTTACTGTCAGAGGGGGGGTTGTTGGAGCGAAATGTCACTCCGTTCAGTCTGAAAGAGAGGAATAATGGGAGATGACGGGGAGAGAGAGGAGAGAGTGAGGAAATAAAAAGCTGGAAGATAAGAGGGTCTTTCAGGTCACATATGGCAGCGGACATGGTCAATTTGGATTGTGTGTGTATGACTCCTCCATAGAGAGTTCTAAGGGTTACACAAATAGTCTCGTCTAGATTCTCCATTCCTTATATTTTCCACTTACTTACTGTTTTCTCAGTGTAACCTATATAATGTATGTATTTGGATTCCTTAGGCTGGAAGCAAGCCAGCAGAGCTGGTGTTGAGTGAGAACTGGCTGCACGTGGGGCTCAGTGGGAGAGTGAAGATAGACACAGACACACACAGAGAGACACTGGACAGGAGGGTTTAAGTTGTGTGTTCTGCTGAAGGGCTTTAAAACCCCTGTAGAGCAGCCTCGCTTCCATTAGACTCCACCAGCTGTCCACTGCAACAATAACTAACTCACCACCATATAGATTTGGCACAGGCTCATACTAATATCTTATGGCAATAAAAACGATGAAAAGCCGTCAGCGTTAATAGTCTGAGGCAGAGCTTTTTCAAGTGTAAATGTATGGAAAGAATCTCCATGATTTACCTCCCTAAAGTGGGCTTTTTAAAAGTGAGTGTCATCTCACTTTTGTAAAGGGCTGTTCTGTTTCCTTTTTCCTGCTCACGCACCACTCCAAACCCATATAACAGTACACCCATACAATTTAGGTCAGCATTCCATTGCCATATCAGGCTTGATACAAAGTTAATGTAAAGTCTCTACACCAGCTTCTTAATGGACCTAAGGGTGATGCTAATGAGCTAAGAATGTCTTTCAGACCTTGAGACCCTGTTGCCTCTTGCCAGTGATGAGATGTTGTAAATGGTGTGCAAAAAAGCAACAATTTTGCACACCAGCTTAAAAACAAACTCCTGTTAATCCATCTATTTATAGTACCCGTTTATTAAGAGCTTTAGCCTGCTGCGACTGCTTCTTTCTGTCGTATTGGCACGGTCTTGGGCTAACTGGTT
This sequence comes from Ambassis agassizii, assembly GCA_036025115.1. NCBI lineage: Eukaryota > Metazoa > Chordata > Actinopteri > Ambassidae > Ambassis > Ambassis agassizii. Next base: position 11,054 of record JAVQJX010020661.1, on the reverse strand, counting down.
ACCATCCTAGCATCACCATATCTTAGATACCTTGCTATCAATTTTACAGTATACCTTTTTAAGAGAAGGCTGTGCTGTTACAGGGAGAAACACATGCAAATTGTGTGTTAAACCTTGACCCATGGCACTACGTATGGACCTGACATGTACTTCCCAAAAGCAGTCGTGTGATTGGTTGGCTTGGTAGTGGTAGCAATGTTGCTTGCACTATTTTGGATTAGTTGCCACCAAACTCATTGTGACTATGGGCATGATGACAACACAACAAGATACACTCTCTTGGTTGTAATTGTTCACCTAAACAGGAAGGCCTTCACAATGCCATTCAGTGAAAGAAACTCACCTCTAATCTAGCAGTGAAGCAGCGTGAACTGAAATAGCAGAGGATCAGAGACGTTTGAAGGGCTCAGGATAATGTCAGGGCATCTGTGGGGGAACGACATTGGCACGACAGAGAAGTATACACCTGGCTGTACAACCAGGTCCAGGCAAGCGAAATGACAAAATTAAGCACACAAATGTAGCCTTTAGATACCATATTATAAATCAGCAAACGCTATCTGCAGTGTCAGTGTAAGGCCACAGTATAAATCCCCTCATGCTTAAGGAATAGGAAATACTTGGCATGAATACAAGCCTACAGCTGATCTTTGCCCTACAGTTACAGTACATAGGCATGATGGAGGTTTTTCAGGAATTGTCACCTTGCTCTAACGCTCATGTGAGCGTAGTATCACATGTACTGGTCACATATACAAGATGCCACACGTAGTATAAGTAACATTCAGCACACTGATGCAATGACTCTGAAACAGTTCCCATATTTGAAGGTGATTATACAGAATCATTTAAGATGCAGCACTCCTCAGAAAACAAGCCCACTGGTGGCGTTTCCACGTTCACAAAATCAAAGTTCTCGTTGCTTTTTATTTAAAATAGCCTGCAGTTCACTTGTAGCCATTGTACGTCTCTGCTCTCCCTGCCTCGTGAGGGATTGCAGATTCAAGGAGGCGGAAAAATCAAGTGAGCAAAAGGGCAAAATGGAAATGTGCTGTTTTCTCTTTTCATTTTTCTCCCCCTTTAAGCTCCTGTCGTGGGCCTAGCGCGTTCATAAAGAATTTACCATCGGGCTAATTTTAGAAGGCGCAGTGAGAACTCCTACGCAAGAATGAATATGTGAGAGAGTGATGGCTCAGAGTCAGTCAAGATGTAGTAGATTGTGGCTTCTTGTGGAAACTGAAGTCATAAAATTTCACTGCCATATTAAACAGATGGATGCCATTACTTAATGTTGTTAGGTTATGTACAAATATATGAAAAAACTGCTTGGTTTCTTTTCTTTATTGCATTTCACAGAAGTGGCTCCAAAATTGATTTCCTGGTCAAATATATCTGCGTGTCCAAGGTATTTGCATAACAGTCCCGAAGTCCATTCATTCACAAATCCAGTAAACTGTTGCATAAAGACAACCTTTGACAACTGTGGGAGTTGTTGTGGCTGTTTGCTCGCATTGTGTCAGTGTGTGTGTGGGTCTGATAGGACATAATATAGTGTAAAGAGTGTATTATTCATACAGTGAAGACCACCCATATCCTTTTTCGAAGCATTGAGGAAATCCTTCAGGGTGTCTTAGACCTATTCAGTGTCCAGTTTGTGTTGTCAGTCACATACCTCCAGAGAGGGTACTGCTGGGGCTGCTCTCTGTGCAAGTCTTCACAAACAACTTGCACATCCACCATTGTACTGCACGGACAAGAGGGTTCTTTGTCGGGGTGTAAGAGCAGGCAGTGTCAAGATGAGGATATGATGGTAGCTCCTGCTACCACACAGCAAGAATATCTCCACCCCAGCACATATTCTTATAGACCCAATAAAGGCGAGACAAACTAGAAAAATGTGAGGAAATGTGAATCAATGCATTTCTAGTTGGTTTCTATGGTTTGTTTGCCTGTGGTGGCTGTTGCTAGTCATGTGTCTTCCTGTATTTATCCAAAAACAAACCAGGGAACTGGAAACATAAATCGCATCACTTCCTGTGCACTACAAATAATAATTTCTTTCCGATGAAACATCACCAAGGGCAATGGGTGTGTAGACCTGTATGAAGTGGAAATAGATCATGGACAAAATGTCTTTGATGCATGAACATGTTTGGTTAACCTGTCTCCATGTTTTCTTATCTCTTCCAGATCATGCCCCCTAGATAGCAGCCTCGTCCTCCTCTCCACCCCCCCTCCCTAACCCCTCAGGCCCCCCTCCCTCTTCCTTTACCTTCCTGGTCCATCGCTGCCACCTTACATCGCAACCATCATGCCCCCCAGGAAGAGGACGCGGCCGGGCCTGGGCTTCCTCTGTTGCTTTGGCAGCACAGAGCCACCGGAGATCAACCTGAAGGACAGCGTTCCTTTGCAGCTGTTGGAGTTCAGCGCCCCCATGCCACCTGCAGAGGAGCTGCACGCTCGTTTCTCCGAACTGGTGGTGAGTAGAGATAGAATATAGTGTAACCCTGAGCAGTGCATTTTGTTCAATGATTGCAAGGTACATGTTTGATATTCCCTGATTCCTGATGTTGCTCATTATCCCAAACAATCAGCATTCCAGACACTAATTGGAAAGGCTCAATCTTGCAGGGAGCATCTAGAATGATTGTTCTTTAACCTCACTATCCACAAATTCAAGAATCTGAGCTTCTCCAGTACACGCAGCCCAACCTTGTCCTGTAGTCCCCCCATCCATCTTGCACTGAAACTGTTGTTGGTCTGTAACGGTGCCAGACTTGGGATATCTGTGCTGACATGTGCCCATGGTGTGTAGAGAGGGATCAGGGCACAGCTGTCAAAATGGAGAGAATGATGTGGATTTCAGCGGCCATGCAGACCGATTCTGGATTTACTAGAAGAACAGGGCTTTGCTGTTTCTGTCTCTTTGTCTTGCTCTGTCTCCTTCTCAGAACGTCTGTCATTCTTCCATTCAGCCTCAGATTTCCTGCTTCTGTCTCTGTCTGTGTGTTGAGCAGCAACAGGCTGCTTCTGGCACTGTTGTGTCTATGGGAATGCTTGAACTCCACTGCCTGCAGGATATATCACTCTCACTGTCAAATTCAATTCGAGAGATTAAGTAAAATTCCATTTATGATAGGAAATTATTCACTGTTATCAAGGCAGATGTTTTCCCAATGGTGGCTCTGTATTTTTTTTTTTCCCTGAACAAATTTAACCCTGGGCTCCTTGTATAATCAAGGGTAATGCACAAGCTATTAGTAGCTGGAGCATATTTATTGGCTTGATTGGAGAATATTTAAAGTTAGGATTGTAGCAATCAAGGCATTAATTGCCTCAATCAGCATTCACAGAGTGGAGTGACCCATTGCCCTCACAGCTGTATTAAAAGCAAAGCTCTGAAGGATCAACAGGTTTCTATGTGACACACTTGATGCCTTACATGGCCTTAAATGACTTGAGAGAACCCTATGGCTTGGATCAAATAAAAACAGTCCTGTCATATGGGAGTGCTTAACCAAATCACAGCGGTCCGCATGGTTGAGAGGACTGAGTGACCCACAGCTTATTTTGGGGTAAATATTCAAGCTTATGCTGAAGCAGACACATGATGCATGAGCTGGAATGGAAGCAGAGCAGAAGGATTCGTCCCTGATTCTTTTTAGAAGCGTGCAGCTTTTCAACCCAGGGGAAAGAGAGAAGATTTAGGATTTTCCCATTGGATGCAGGCCCGTCCACATGTTGTGAATACATTATTCTTCACTTTGTGTCATTCATGTTTTGCAACCTTGAATGCAGCACTTAGAAAGTCAAATCATGTGATCTTCTGGATAGATGAACACATCATCTTTTAATTCATATCTGCTTAGATTGGATGATTGGACCGAACTACTTAACAACGGTCATCTGGATAAACCATTGGTTGGTCTACATCTGTTTTACTGATCCTGCTGACATAGATTTGACCGGTCGTCCAAAAATCTGCACAACTCAGACCTCTAGGAGACAGTCAGCCTGGTCTCGCTGCTTGCAGATACTCAATGAAGGGAGAAGCTTTACTACTGGGGGAAGAAATAAAGTAAAATAGAGAATAACATAACATAGTGTGTTTCCGTGGTAACGGGAGACAGGGATTATTGTTATGAAAGCTTTTCCAAAGGAGGAGAATGAGACTCAGCGGAGAGTGTGGAGTGGGAGCGACATATCTGGGCCAAACGGAGGAGTAAACCACCTCCATGTGTCTTCACATCCATAATGGGGTCTTCTACTGTGTCTGGAGACTACACAGTGCACACTTACACTGTTAGTGGAACTTCAGCTGACACTGCGAAGAAATGGATGAGAAACTGATTTGCTGCTTCACGGAATTTAAAATAGAGTACAAGATATGATGTGTGTGTCTTCTTGTGGAATAGGTTACTATGGCGATGAACTCACATCTACAGTGTTTTGGCTCAGTCAAAAGACAGAACATCCACACCTGCTGGAACAGGCTTTACTAAATCGTTCTATTTTAAATGCAGGTGCGTGGAATTAGAAATGTAGCAGAGATGACTTATCGTCCACGGTCTGAAGCTCACAAAACTAATATTGCAGAGTGAGCATGCATGTGTGATCCATCCTTGGTTCTCTTGAGTAAACTTTGGCCTGTCAAATGCAGAAAGAAGTAACCCTCCTAGAGAAAGTTTGAAGAGTTTCTCCGCACCAAAAACATCTGCATGCATATACTTGATATACAGTAGAAGCCATATGTGAAGTTGGTGCAGGTTTATTTTTGTTTATCAGTGCCTGCTAATAACATTTTAAGCATCACACAAGAAATTGCTTTCACATTTAGTTCAAGTTATTAACACATTTTTTAATACACAGTTATTAAGTTATTAACATTTTTCATTTTATTCAATTTTTTAAAGCCAAGTTAAAAAAACAAAAAAAAAAAACATCTTTCCACAAAGCAAAACCAAGTGTGAGGTTGTTTGGGGACACAACTTTGCTGGCATTTACAAGTTTCAACAGATAACAATGAACATTTTTACTGTGGAAAGGTTGGCACCCTATGCGTTTACAAGGGCCAAAATGCTACAGCACCGTGCCACTGCAGACTAAAGAAAGCAAGCTGCCAAGTTCAGCATCTGTATTGTGTTATACTATATATATATATGGAATTAAATGCTGTCCTTCGGTATCACATTGTTATTTAATTTACTAAAATGGAAAAGCATCTGCAAGTGAGTTGGTGTGAGAGAGGATAGAGTGTACAATACAAGTCATACTGGCACATCTAAATAGGGTCGACTAGGCCAACATCTGGCAAACACAATACGGTCAGACATCAGATCAGATTAGTGTGTGTGTTCTCCCTGTCCTGTTTTTCTATCTTTCTGTATGGGAGATTCATTCCTTCTTTCTCTTTTGTTATTTGGGACAGTTTTAATCCGACCTCTGTCCAGCTGTCCAGTGGTAGCCACTGCATCTGGATGTAAATATGATTGCACATGAACATTTTTGCAATGCTAAAAAAATTAGCTTAAAAAAACATGAATCCTGTGCTATAATGTTCCCTCCACTGTGACTCTGGATGCATATAAGAAATGTGTTGCATAACAAAGAAGAATAGAAATGTTGGGAGTGACTTTCCGTCACAGTGTACGCCCTGGGATGCACCCTCTTTCCTCCCTGTTTCCTTCCCATCATCTCATTTTCACTTCCTATACCTCTGCTTTTCCTGACCCTGGCTTTATCATTGAAGCCTTGTTTGAATGAAGGGAGAGGCTGCAGGCTAGCAACAGCTACTCAGCTGACTCATCAAAGACAGGATACTATGACTCATGTAAATGCTGCTAAGTGGAGCGAGTTCACAGAGTGTGTGTGGGTTTGTGGAGAAAAAAAAAAAGCTGTGCGGCTAAAAACTTTTTTTTTTTTTTTTTTTAAACCATATTTTAAGATGAAAAGGTTGATTGTTGACCTTTTCTTGGTTGTGGTAAATGGCCTAGAGCAAAAACAGAAAAACTCCAAGAGGCTCACACATGCACATACACAAGCAAACTCTCTGTTGTTTGGGTCAATAATGGCAGCTACAGCTTCCTGTGGGTCCTCTTGAGGCCTCATATGATTTCCTGCCATCTTGCCTGTTTTTCCTCTGCCTTTCTGTCTCGCCTAGAGACTTTTGTAGGATACATATACAGTGTATTTGTGTGTGTGACACTGGAACCTCTCAGCCTGTATTTTAAGTCTTCACATGAGGTAAAGAGATATTCATATCCACTGTGGAAATGCCACTTCATAGAGATACATGCATGAGACAGGATGTCATTCTTGGACCATACATTTCCCAGTTAGGTGGGAACCTCACACATTTTCAATCAGTCATCACAAAGACACACCTACTCCCACCCTCTTGCAAGTCATTCACACAACTCCCTCCACCTAACATGTCATCTTATGTTGTTGATGCATAATCTAAACAGATTTTTATATTTTCCCACACTGTGAGATGGGACTTGATAACAGTTTGTCTCTCTGCTGTCCTTTACACTCTGTCCATATGCTACATATAAATATTTAGAAGTCTCTCACAGACGCGTCTAACTGCAGTTACATCATACAAATGGGTGTATATAGCTGTATATAAGCCAAGATTGGTGGCATATGTTTTGAGATATCTTCATCATTTTAATCCCTGTTGGTATTACAGGACACCCTGCGCTTGCTCTTTATTACACTAGATCCCACTTAAAAGGCAGATGTACACATCGTTCCGACTCTGAGAGGTTGGTGTTTATGATTATGGGACAGTGTGATGAGTTGTCCCATGTCTGTGGTTAGCGTAGCCTATCCATTAGAGGTGGTGTCTCCTGCACTGCTTCCCTTACAGTTTAACTTTAACTTTGTTTATCTCATTTTCTTGACACATCTTCAGGGGTCTACACATATTCTATGTATATATGTATGTGACATGATGATACATTATGTGAGCAGTGTCTGGTCCTTGAACTATGGAGCAGGATTTCTTTCCCTGTGTCTCCATTGGATGACTCTTCATGGTAGAAATGATGCTCATATTTTTATTGGGTCTTCTTTGTTAACAGAAAAATGGCCATAAGTTAGTTTCTGGTAACAGCAGTATACTCTTCAGATATGCATTGATTGACTAATCGGAACCATCAATGGGCCTTCCCATGACTCCGTCTTCTAGATGTTTTTCTTTTTAGGACCACTTTAAAGTTAATGAGGAGTGATGAGACACTCTTGAGTCTTCCAGCATCACAATTAGACCCTTATTAAAGTTATTGATACCCAGGTGGAGCGTCCTTCTCTCTCCTGCCTGTGCTCAGACTGTTAGAACTAATCAGTTCGGCCACCAAGAGTTTTCTAGCTTGGTTGGACAGATGAAGAATCCTGATGGTTTCAAAGTTCTTGTATTTCACAGTTTACTGAGGCCTGTGCACTCCTGGGAGCACTCAAAGCTTTAAAAAAATGGCTTTACAACCTTACCCTGATCTATGCCGGAGCAAGGTTTTGTCATATAGGGGAGGTTTACAGTGAACGTTTTGGATTTCATGGTTCATGGTAAACTGTGGGAATGTATTCTAACTTTTTGAAACTTTTTTCATTCAAAAATTTTATTGGAGGCTAAAAGCCACTTTAAAAAAACACTTTAAATTGCTGTGTGAGAACTTTGACTCTCCCTTATATCCCTTTGTATTATTCTAGCACATTCGAGAAGGCCACCAGCCTTTAGAAACAGGAAATTGAGTGACAGAGCAGGTCAGTCCGTCTGTAGCAAACATGACAGTCTGAGTGACACTCTTATTTAAATCTGTAACATTATTCACTTGTCAGTTCTGAATCAAATATGAAAAAAAAGGCTTTGGAGGCTTTTAGGTATGTATTTTCCCCTTCTCAGGCAGCAGGTGAAACAATATTAGCTTTGGTTTAGGTGAATTCCTGACTGCTGCTGTAGGAAGGCTGGAGCACATCAAGAGAAGAGTTTTTACACTGCAATGTGGAAAGTGCCTCGGTTATGTTTTGGAAGAATAAGAGCGCGGCTGCATGTTTTTTGGGTGTTGATGCAGTCATGAGGAGAGGACACGTGATGCGGATGCGGTTTTGGGAGCACTGAGGTGATGGAGATGGAAGAAAATGGTTGCATAACTGGAAAGTGGAAGGAACGTCCTCTGGCTGGCATGACATGAACATTCCTCCACCCACTTGATGTCCTCATCCCAGACTTCATCTGCCTTTTTTTCCTTTTTAACCTGACAGTAAATGTAACATGCCCTTTTTTAAAATTCTCCAAAATGCATTAGCTCCTTTCTTATTTTTCCACCTCTTCCTCTTGTACTTGACTTTTGCATTATTCTATTAATACATTTTCTTCTTTAAAAAAAGCCTCCTGGGATGAATGCACTTGCCACACACAACCTCATTTTATATTCTGTTCTCACATAGCTCCACTTTAAATTAAGAGGCTTGAAGGACGGAGAACACAGAGTAGCATAGAGATCAGATGGCTCAGCTCCCATCTGGTTCGAATCCAGGAGTCTCTTTCTCACTGATTTCTCCCTCTGAGCTCTCAGTATTAGCTTCTCCAAAGAGCAGCAGCTTTGGACAGCAGGGTTTTGACCCGACGATCAGGCTTCAGGCCAGAGACGAGCTGGCTGCTAAGCCTGGGGATGTGAAGAGAGAGAGAGAGGACTGTGGTCCAAGTCAGAACTGAAATCTGTGAAGACTGAAGGACAGAGAATCAGAGGTTAGATGTGTGGTGACCACATGATGGCTTTTTTTTTTCTCCCTGCTTGACGCACACAGAGGGACCCAAATAACAGCAGATTGCACAAAGCCTTGATGATCAGCTCTGGGTGTGAATGACCAAACATTCTAAAGCTTCTTTGTGGTTTTCTGTCTGTATTAGACCCCCTTGAAATTCACACCCTTCACATTTTTTCCTCCTTCTTTCTCAAAAACCACAATAATGCTGCTGCTGCTGCTGGTTGTTATCCTATTCAAAGGATTGGGTGAGAGATGATGTCATTCTTCATAGTGTCAAATCTTTGGAATTTGGGCCACCTCAGTCCAAATGGATCAAAACAAACCCTTGTGGATCTACTGGCTAGCTTTGAGGGGCCCCACCTCTACCACCAGTGGCCATCCTCACACTTGGGGAGGGAGGGGAGCCATGGGAGGCCCCGCTACTTGTGGCTGACGTCATGGTGGTCAAACCATTATGATGAGATTAGTTTGAGCTTGAGCACAAAGCCCTTTGCGCTGTAGCCTCTCATCCCTCTCTTCTGTTGTTTTGTGGCAGTCCATTTCCACAGCTCCATAGCCTGAGGGGGACCCTAACCCTCTCCTTTCTCTTTCTCTCTCTTTTTTTTATCTGTCACTGCATCTCTCTTTCTGTGTCCTGACTCCTTTCCTTCAACACTGATTTATCCATCTCTCCTCTTTTGCCAAGGCTTTACTTACTCCTCCCTCAGCACACACTGAGACTCATTTCCTGGGTTCATATGCATTTCAAAAGGTGCAGGAGGCTCCTTGTACTAAGCTGAAGAATTGAGCAGAGCAGCAGGGTGAATATTAAAACACTCTTCTGTAGTCAGTGGAGACAGTCAGACAGTGGGGAACAATTAAGTGTGACTGTAAACTGTGCTCGTCCACAGAGCTAAAATGCTAAAGAACAGGGCTTGTGATGTGTTTCATTATACAAATGGTGTTCATGGCAATAGACAAATCTTACAATTTAAATTTACTAAGAATCTTCACCAAAAATAAAATATTTGCATTATTGTGTTTCTGTAAAAATCAAAAACTATTTTTTACATCTATGAAACCATGATTGGCTTACATATGAGGAGTAGTCACATGACAAAAATTCAGCAAATCTTTGGCTAAATACAGATTCATGTAAATATCTATCCGTCTATTTTACACACTGATTCTTTTTTGTAAAATGAATCATTGTTTTAGAATGATTTTGTTTGCTTTGTGCAGTGAGGTGAGCAGAGGTGCCAGTTCACCTCCGAGGTGCCCTTGAGCAAGGCACAGAACCCCCAAGCTACTCGGGGACATGGCAGCCACCCACACCTCCTCTCCTGTGCATGGGTGTGGTGTGTTCATTGCAGTAGTGTAAGTGAACACTGTCTTGTTTTTTGCAGGATGAGCTGGATCTGACTGACAAAAACAGGGAGGCCATGTTTGCTTTGCCCGATGAGAAGAAATGGCAGATCTACTGCAGCAAGAAGAAGGTGAGTTGGCCTATGTTTATGTGCATCAGTTCTGATCTCTGGCAATGCTCTCTGTTGACTGGCTGCCTGAACCCACAGTTTAGAACTAAACTGTCAGCAATGAATGTTATTGAAGGCGGCCCTCTTAACATTTTGAATCAACTCAACCACACAGTCGGACCTCTTTCCAGCTTCTCATTTTCTGCATTGACGTAAACGTATGCACATATTACGCCAGCTACATATTAGACGGGGTATTTTTATTTTTTTTTACAGGCTGTCGTACGTGCACTTTTGTACACAAATACACTTCAATCTTCCAAATCTCCCTCCCCATGTTGGAACAAGTAATTTCCTCAAGCTGCTTAAGAATTGTCATTATACCATAGAAGCAATAAAACATTCTGGTTAGCCCTCACTTTCACCCCTCTCCTCACGCCAAAACATCTCTCTTCATACCCTTCAGCTCTCCACAACAACTCCGACCTCACTTTGTGGTCAAATATCCACTAGGAAATTACATTGTGCTTGTCCCCCCCCACCCCCCCACACTCCCTCACTCGAAAGCAAATTGAATAAATAGTCATAAACCCTCCCCTGTATCTCTCCCTTGGTTTGTTATTTTGGCTAAGGGTTTTTTTTTATGTTGGAAGCAGGATTAGGAACAGACCACTTCTTCCACTTACCAAGGCATGCAGACTAGCTGATTTGATATGCTGTGACAACCAAAGGAGAACACACACACACACACACACACACACACACACACACACACACACACACACACACACACACACACACACACACACACACACACACACACACACA
>JAVQJX010020638.1:0-10927 GCA_036025115.1 Ambassis agassizii | reverse complement strand
ACACACACACACACACACACACACACACACACACACACACACACACACACACACACACACACACACACACACACACATACCTAACCGAGTTGAAGTGAAACACCTCAGGACAAGGAAACTGCATCTGGTATAGCGTTTCTCACATAGGGGACTTCCCACACACCATATCTGACCTCCTGTGTGTGTTGTTTCTGTTTCAATTAATTTCAGTGAGACATTTCCTTGTGTGCACACAGTGTCTCTGACAGGAAAGGAAACAGGGCAGGGCAGAGTTAGCAGGTGGATCTACAGACGCATACACACTGACAGGCGGGTTGTGTTTACAGTCAGCTCCTTCTTATAGGTGATTTCTTTCTTAGAAGACGTAAAAATGACAGATTAACCATTTAATTCATAGTAGTTTCATGCTGCCATATCACTGGGCCCAACCTAACATGTTTATAATTGATTCAATTACCTCCAAAAAAAATGCACATTAAACATATTTTCATTTTTTAAAATTCAATTGGGTTTGTGCAGTTTATTTACTTAATCAAAATATGTTTAAGAACACTTTCAACAATGAAGCAGAAAAATATGAATACATTCTGCCATCTAGTGGTGACAGATTGGTATTGGGGCATAAGAAATCCTTTGCTCAGATGTGTTAAAATGCAACTAGAACAGACTTTGTCGCATGAAATTGAGACGATTAAGGATTCTTTGACAATGAGGTGTATACAATTATATTATGGAACAAACACTTAATGATACAAAGAGGGCTGAACTTGAGGAGAGGTAGAACCAGACAAAAAAGAGGGTCAGTCTCATAACCCCGAAGATGCCGTCACATGCAGGTCAGTCATGTGTTTACAAAATATTTTCTATAGCCACTTGAAAGGAATTTATTTAAATCATTTGAATGCTGGATCCCCAGAGAAACCAGTTGGAGTGACCTTATTTGCACTTGAGCTCTGTTCATTCTGTAATGAAAGACTCTTTTTCTATGTAGTAAATGTCTATTTTATTCCTCACAGTCTGACTCTTCTTTCTTAGAATTGGATCCAATCAGAGGTCACTTTCTTCTTCGAGCTGATTTTAGGAGAGGGGTGGTGGTAGTGGTGGCGGTAAGTCATTTGGCTTCTCTTCTCTTTGTCTTTGCCAGCTTGCGGCTCCTATCTGCTGAATGTCAAAGGCCTAATTGTTTTTGTAAAGAAGGCCCTGCCAGTCCTGATGCCATCCGCTGCGTCGGTTTATTCTTCCAATCTGCTTGACGTCTGGACGCTCCAGGTGACGCCAACACAGCTACTGCCAGGTTCTGGACAACCGTCACAGGGAGCATAATGCAGTCAAAAACTCAGATCTGTCCTTTATTGTGTGGATATCAAACCCCACCCCTCACCCTGCATGATACAGTAACGCCGGTCTGATGTACTGGCAGAAGAGTGGATGCTGGCACAGGGGCCACAGCATGCCACTTAGGGATTTCAGCCAGGCTTAGAGCTCCGCAGTAACTCTTAGTTAGAGAGTTTTTTCTTTGACGTTTCAAGGCCCGTTGCCAAGATGACCACTCATAGCGGGGTGCATGTCAACAGGCACTGAGATTGTTGTTGCAGGATGGATGTTAGAAAGTTAGTGCCTCCCTTTTTAATGCTATGTTTTAGTGTAAAATATGTCAAAACATCATGTGATCATATTGAGTCTTGGTGTCTAAGTCCCATGTCTGCAAAACCATCATCCCTCCACTACCGTGCTTTTACAGTAAATGATGTGTTTCATGCTGTGTTTGGGTTGGTGGTGAGCAGGTATTTAGAGTATTAGCCTCATTTTAGTACATTGACCGTGACCCTAATGTTTTTTTTAGGTCACACCTGTAATGCTCCCAATCTTGTCTACTGCTACTTTTTTTTGTCATTGCTGCACTGCAATCACCCCCCTGGAGATAGATTTTTGCATTTAGACCAAACTTCATCCACTTTGCTCTCATCGTTCATCAAGTGTGGTTCTTTGTCCAGATGCAGTTAGTGAACCTCAGTCCTGCTTGCATGATGTTTTTTAGACACAAGAGTCTTTCTCCTGGTAACCCTTCAAACTAACTGGACCTGTTCAGTCTTCTTCAAATTGGGCTTCAAGCACATTAACATTGAGCATGCCTGTAGGCTCTGATATGTAGCTCTATGTTGTTTTGTTGTATTTCTCTTGGCACCATTGCATAATAAAAAAAACAAGCGGTCTTGCAGGTTTGGTGTGGCTATGCATTCAGTCAACAGTCTTACTTTATGAAAACTGGTCTGACTTGGTCTAGATTTGCTGTCATAACAGATGGCCTGGTTTTACTAGTTTCTCTGCTGTACCTTCTCTGACTCAGAAAACCTGCACATTTCTTTTTTAAACACAAACCGAAACCTTTCCAGTTGGCAACTTTTAGAATCACCTGTTACATTTCTCTACCTGTGCCATGAAGACAGGAAAAACAAGTTACTACTGTTTGGTGTTAAACTGCATGTGTCCGGAGCAACTTCCAGTGAGCAGTGTAATGATTAACATGCAGAGCTCCTCCCATTCTCAGTTGCACAACTGTGAATTATCAGGAAACACCGCTTCTAAAAAATCCTTGACGAGTGACAGACCCTACACCTGAGACGTTGCAAGCAAGAGTGACACCTGGGATTTTGACTTGTTTACACCACCGGTGTGCTTCACAAAGTGAACAGGAGGTTTACCGGCTCATAGTGAAAGTAACTTTCAGGATTGACACCGCTTCCTGTCCTGCCTGCTGTGTCATGAGAAAAATGGCTTCTCGGTCAGAGGAGGATTTCTGTTGTCCTGCTTGCCACGACATCTTCGACGATCCTGTCCTCCTCTCCTGTAGCCACAGCTTCTGTAAACTCTGTCTCCAGAACTGGTGGAAAGAGAAACAAATCCACGAGTGCCCGGTTTGTCGATCGGTATCTCAATGGAGAGATCCACCTCGGAACTTAGCGTTGAAGAACCTGTGCGATGCCTTCATTCAGGAAAGAGGTCCTAGGCCTTCGTCAAACTCTGCGGCGATCTGCCATCTTCACTTTGAGAAGCTTAAACTCTTCTGTCTGGATCATCAGGAGCCGGTTTGTGTTGTCTGTCGAGACGCAAAACAACACAGTGAACACAAGTTCAGACCCATAGAAGAGGTCGCACAGGATCATAGGGATGACCTCCAGAAATCCTTGAAGCCCTTGAAGGACAAGTTAAACGTTTTAAATGAGGCTAAAGTGAACTTTGATCAAACAGCAGACCACATCAGGACACAGTCTCAACGTGTTGAAAAGCAGATTAAGGAGAGGTTTCAGAAGCTTCACCAGTTTCTTGCAGAAGAAGAAGAGGCAAGATTAGATGCGCTTAGGGATGAAGAGCAGCACAAGAGTCAGATGATGAAGGACAGGATGCAGGATCTAAACAGAAGGATTGCCGTTCTGTCAGATGCAGTCAGACGTGCAGAGGAGCAGCTGAAACATGAGGACGCTTTATTCGTGAAGAAGTGCAAAATCGCTGAGGAAAGAGTCAAGCAGTGCCCTCTTTTGGAAGATCCTCAACTGACCTCAGGGGCTTTGATAGATATTGCCAAACACCTGGGCAACTTGACCTTTCACATCTGGAACAAGATGAAGGAAATGGTGTCCTACAGTCCTGTCATCCTGGATCCAAACACCGCCAACCCAGAACTCATTCTATCGGATGATCTGACGACAGTGAGGCATGGAAAGAGAAGGAGGCTTCCAGAAAACCCGGAGAGGTTCGAATACTGGGATTCTGTTGTAGGGTCAGGTTTTGACTCAGGAGCTCACAGCTGGGATGTGGAGATCGGAGACAACAAAGACTGGGAGCTTGGAGTGTTAGCAGAGTCTGTAGGCAGGCAGGGATTTGTAGGGTCTACAGTGTGGAGTGTGGAATACAGTGATGTCGGATACAGAGCCTACTCTCCAACAGATAAATACACCAATCTCACGATTGGAGAGAAGGTCAAGAAGATCAGAGTTCATCTGGATTGGGATAGAGGAAAGCTGTCATTTTCTGAACCTGATACTAACACACACATACACACTTTCACACACACGTTCACTGAGAAGCTGTGCCCACACTTTTGCACTAGGAGTGCGCAGCCTCTAAAAATACTGCCTGTGAAAGTCTCTGTAACAGTGCAAATTGACAGATCAGTTAGATGATATCATAAACATTGGATTTATTTTTATGGTTATGCATCATGTATGTAATAAGATTAGAAACCCGAGATTTTTTAATGTGTGTTTTTTCTGGTGTAGAGTACTATAATTAAAAAAATATTAATATGTATAATAATGCAAAAATAGTTATTGTTTTGTTAACTTATTTTTTATTTAACAAATAACAACAAAAATAACTTAAATTCTTTTTTGTTTCCTTTGCATTGCTGCATTAACGTTTTTTTTTCAGAGTTTAATGGGTGTACCTAAACGCAGCATTCGTAATGATAAGATTTATGAAGCCGCTGGTGGGAAGCGTAAAGTGTTTTATATCACTAGTTCCGGTTGTCTTTACGAAATAAAATGAGGTTAAATAAATACCGTGAGGCAAAGTGGTTGTGGACAAAATATATATCATAGCGGCAGTAAATAATGTGTACTGGTGAGTCTCCGTTTAAACTGCCATATAACATGATCATGCGTCTTTGTTTAAATGATTTATTTTCCTTTTGTTTAAGAGCATGATTTTATTTTGTAGGGGCAGATAATGGAAGTTCCGGTGACGTTCTGCTGTCACTGGGTAACTTGATGCAGCAGGCAGGGGAGTCCAATGGAAGCCTTCGTCGCAGCCCGGAGGAGACAATCGAGAGCGAATATAGCTTGAAAAACAGGACGCAATTAATGAGATGGGGTTCTAAAGTGTTTCTTTTTTCATCGGCCTTGAACTGATGTTGTTCTCGTTGTAATCCAAACGCGCTGATTTGCGTCCAACGACATCTGCTCGGCCTTGTTTATAGCAGGGCCCGCTCCTGTGCGAGTTTTACGGTCGTTTTAAGCGGTCTGGAGAGTGTTTTGTGTGGATCGGGACCTTTGGCTCACCAAGTAAGTCAAAATTACCGATAAGAGTAAATACTTGTTTGTCTGCAGAAATTTCTCTTTGTTGGGGATGTTTGGATCGTGGCGGTATCAGTTTGTAGTTACAATTGTTAGCGGTTAGCGCTAAGCTAGCAGCTAAGCTAAGCTGTTAAGCTAGTGCTAAACTCGAGTTAACGATTTAGTAAGTTGACGCGCTTAACGCGTATCTTACCACACAAGCTTACGGGGGTATCTCATCTCTGGCAAAGTGTGTGGTTGGTTATATTTCAGTTTTTTTTCTCCCGCTAACGCCATTCCAGTGCGATAACATCGGCTTATCATCATTAGCACGCTAACAAGCTAATGCTAGCCTTGTTTTGTCAAACCAGCTGTCTGACATGGAAACGGTTAGCTAGGCTTTCTGGTGAGCTGCATTTCTTCGATAATGACATTATATTAAAGGAAAATATTGCTTAAATATTACACTTACCATTTTTATTCTTTGATTGGGATCAATAAGAGGCGTAGAAATTGTGTGTTGTCAATGTGTGACATCTGATCATTGTTTATATTTGACTCTGGCAGGTTAATCTGTTAAATATGTGAAAAAAATAACGGAGAACCATGAACATGATGCTCATTTGTCTTATACTTTTTTTTTTTTTTAAAGAGAATATGACCCAGATGCAACAATGACATCCAGATTTGGTAAAACCTACAGTCGCAAGGGAGGAGAGGGCACGTCCAAATTTGACGAGGTTCTGTCCACCAAGAGGGGGACACTCAGCACCAAATGGGGTGACACCACCTACAAAGCCAAGGTGGGAGCAAAGCGTGCCGGAGCCCCCAAAAATGACTCCGTCCTTGAGGTATACAAGAGGCCCCGTCCTTGCGGAGACGGCTTAGAGGATCCGTTTGGCTTTGACAGCGATGAGGAATCCAAACCGGTGTCATCCAGGGGGGGCAGTAAGTCCTCGCCTGCAAAGCCGGCTTCGGCTGAGCCCCCTCAAGCGGAGAGGCCCGGAGTATCTGTTGATACTGGGAGCAGGTCAAGCTTCCAAGGTGGGTCCTACGCTGCGGCATCCACTCGAGGGGCACCGTGGTTGGCTGGTGAGAAGACCAGAGAGATAGAGGACACAGCTCGGTTCTTCAACACCAGCAGCTCTAGCATAGGTATGAGTGTTGGAATGACATCTGTTTTTGTTTGTTATTAAATTATCTATTCGTTCAAGGTTAAATCACAGACATCCTGCATATATCTGTTCTGCAGACATCAGTAAATGCCAGTCAATCAAGTTGAGTACTTCTTCAGGAATATCACTTTTAGACATCAGTTTTATACATTTTTTATTTATTTATTTTAACCCTGACATGAGAAATCGTCTGTTTCGTCCCTCTTCTCGCTGTCAGTGTCGTTGCTTTTCAGCTCGATTTGTCCTCGGCTCTCCGTGACGTAAGCCACTCCAACAGACTCCGAACAAGCTGTGCCCCAGTGAGCACTTCGGAACAGTTCGCAGCGTTTAGCTCGTTGAGCCATATTGAAGTGAAGCTATGACATGGGGGACTTAACTCTACCATGATTGGCTTTACTTCCAATGTTGACTCAGTAAATATGTGTATACTCATGACCACATAAAGTAGAGACACCTTGTCCTACAAGCAAAATATATAAATATGGCTCTTTTAGACTGTTATTTTAATTTTCTGCTTTTAAATGATAATAAATGTGTGAAGTAATTGGATTCCATTATCAAATGATGTATTCAGGACCTCCAAAGGTCTGGTTCTAACCTCTTTTGCTTGTAGGTTTTGGACAGATGAATCACTTGCTTATATGTGTGAGGGGCTAACCTGCGATCTGAGGCAGCGTGTAAACTCATCAGACCACATTTTAATTATCAGACAGTACAGCATGTCCATTAAGACAAAAAAAATCAAACCGGTGTTGCCACTGTCTTGTCTATGTAAGCAATGCATTGAGCCAGATAAGAAACATTTCTTGTCAAGTCTTTTTTGATTATATGCTTCATGCTTTTATCAAGTTTTTGTTTATAATCTCCCTTTTTCATGCCTGTTTTTGATGATGTGACAAAGAGAACTGCTTTTACTTATTCTCTGTTGTGTTTTGGCTTTTTTCAGGTCTTATTTTTTCATGTATCAAATAAGCTCTGAAGTAAAGTTGCAAGAACATTTTTTTTAATTCTCTAACACATCCTTCAAACAAAAACCACAGTTCCTTTTCGGCGCAAAAGATCTTCTTTGATGTTACACTGTGAAGCGATTTCCTGTTTTTGCACAGAGTAGTAGCAAGTCAAGGATTGTCACCCGTTAGTTATCGGTCAATGCAGAAACAACCAGGGGGTGCTAATAAGGGGCTTGCTTGAAGTGGCGTCCCTGCAAGAGGGCTCAGACCCCTTTGATTTCCTTTAGGAATTACAGAAGGTGTCAACGGAGTGTTTGATGTCAAGCATGCTCGCTGTTCCAGCTGTGCTTGTGAGCCTGTGACCCGTTTTCACTGCGTAGAGGTGCTTTTTGAAATGGTGCAATCATTAGGTACACCACTGAGCTGTCTGAAGTTTAGCAATATGCCACATTTAGGACACACTACTGCGACTGGGTATACCATTTTTTGCAGCATTTTCCTGGTTCACTTAAGGGCAAAGACATTGTAAACAAATTGCTGGATTTCTATGCATACATGCAAATTTCTGTATGGCAATCTGGTTCTCTGTGGTTCGTTAAACTGTCCATCCTTTGGACTGTTGCGGTATTGTCAACAGACTTCTGAGAGATGCAGTATCTGCACTTTATCAGTTTATCGTCTCAAAGCACACTTGTCTTGCCTGATATTAGGGATATTTATTTAAGATTTTGGTGTTGGATATGCATAAATCAGGGCTATTCAATTCGGTCCTACGAGGGCCGCAATCCAGCAGGTTTTCCATGTCTCCTTGCTACATCACAAGTTAGAGTCATGATGCAGAGCGCGATTGGCTATTGGATCTATCTTGATTTGAGTCAGGTGTGTCAGATAAGGGAGAGATAGAAAACCTGCTGGATTGTGGCCCTCGTAGGACCGAATTGAATAGCCCTGGCATAAATGCTTTCCCTTTTAAACAATATGTAGGATTTGACAATTGAACCATGACTTCATTGAACTTATTCCGGATCTATTTTCCTGTTTTAGGAAAGTCCAAGCCGAGCTCTTCGTCAGAGAACCAGCAAAGCTACTCATGGTACCAAAACGCTTGCGAGAGTGACAAGAAACCACTGGCACAGACCACCACCCTGAAGACGGAGTCCAAGGTAGAATCTAGCTATGATTCCTGGGACGTTATCATGGGTTTGCGCCCGCCTTCGCCCACCCTGGAACCTCTGCGCAACCCCGCCCCTACGCTTTCATGTACGTCAACGGGGATAACCGGCTGGGACTCGGGGCGAACCCGTCAGCACGAGAAGCCCCCTTCTCCTCCACGGCTCCAGAGACCCAGTGAGAGTGACCTAGTGGGTGACTCGGATCTGCTGGAGATGTCGGATTACTCCCAGACATCAACTTCTACGTCACTTGAAAGAAACTCTAACTGTCGGACGTACAGGAGGCCGAACAAACAGGGTTCGAGCAAGGCCTCGGACTTGAGCGGTGCCGTTTTTGGCACAGATCTTCCCAAATCTGAAGGGCATAATAAAACCACAGGTGGAGGAGGGAGTCGCGGCAGAACGAGGGACTACACGGTGTTGCACCCCTCTTCGATGTCGATGTGTAACGTCACCATCCAGGACCGTGGGGTGGAGGAGTATAGCACTGATGCAGCGCCTTCTAGTGGGAGTAGCAGCACCGGATCCGGTAGCACGACGCAGCTAGGGGACGCATCAGCGGGATGGCAACGGAAGAAGACGGAACAGCAAAATACGAGGTATGTGGTTCAGCCTTACAAAGAATGATTAGCATCACTAAATTCCAAATTCTGTTCAAGTTAGGCTTGAGGTTAAGAATTCAGTAATAATGGACTTCTAAAGTGAAAAGTGAAAAAATGTCTAAAAAGATGCAAGAAACACATTTTAATTATGAGGCAGAAAGTGATTTTATGTTTTCATATTTCCATGTCCTCTCAGGGTGAGGCAGACCCAAGCTAAGTCAAAGAAAGACAGCAAGTTGGAACTGTTCGGTTTCGACGACTCCGACCCCCAACAGGGAGGCGGCAGCTCCGACGATGCGCACGGCCAGTCAAGCTACAAAATCAGATACTTCGGCTTCGACGACATGAGCGACAGCGACGGCGCCGAAGACGAAGATGGCGGCAGTTCTAAGGAGAGAAGCAGGAGGGCCAAGAAAGCAGTCAAGGTTACCCCGACGGTTACAGTAGAGTCTATAACCGATGACGAGCCTCCAGATCCATTCGAGAGGCTGGAGATCCGGGAAAAGCCAACATCCAAGCAGAGTAAGAAGAACTCGCAGAGGCAGGAGAGCAGGATACGATCAGGTTAGTGCGCAGACACACGAGCAAACGTCAGTCTTGAAAGCCTAGTTCAATGTAGCTGAGAAATAGACACAGCTGAGACAAGACAAGAACTTCTTACTTGGAGCTGCTGTCGCTTATTTATAAAGACTTTTCTAAAGGTATTTTTTTCCCCTGCAGATGCCTTGGATTTCTCAGAGGAGGGTCTCAAAGTGGTTGCTAGTGGTCCCACAAGGCTTCCTCAGGGCAAAGTGACCGAGAAGAATCCAGATTCCTTCCGGAGGATCTTTAGCGCGCATAAGAAGGTCAGACACACAAGCACCACCCTGAAGTTGCTTTGAAGTGTGCAGTAGCATATTTGTTGCTTTTTGCTCATACAAATCAGGCAAACCTTGTAGTACTGGAGCACATCGGGGCTCATCTGTAAAAACCTTGATTTCAAAAAGAGATCTGGATGTACCTGTGGGGACCAGCTTGTCCACCTACACCCAAGGGTGACTCAGTGCTGTCTGTGTGTGGGCAGATGAGAGGAGTTTGGCTTTGGTTTATTCATGCGCGGATCAGGAGTCGTTTTTTTTTTTTTTTTTTTTTTTTCCCCAACATCTCTGAGCTGCTCGTCTTTTATTCATCAGAGCATTAACAGGGTCCGTCACTCACCCTGATCGTCATCCGGGCTGAGATTAGACTCTACTCATCTCCCAAGATCCTGGTGCCTTTTTCTAGCACTTTGAGATGCCACCAATCCACATCAGTGGAAATGTAACTCAAGCCTATATTTAGGTCCTTGTTTGACATCAGGTGATGATTTGCTTGCGTCGCACAGTAGGAGATGTTAATTAGACCTCGGCGTAGTTTGTGCACTTTGACTTAATGAGAACCGCAAGGCCTCTCTGTTCATTAATTGTGTTGCTTTTTTAAAGTTTGCTGGCGTTTGTTGGAAAGAGCGATTATAGCTGTAATTAGAAAGTAGTCATTTCTTCATTCAAATTAAGCTTTTTTTTTCTGTAGAAGCAGAGCTAAGACTTGGCAATAGTCATTTTAGGAAGGTCAGCCTCTGGTGTTTATATAACCGTGAGCGTGTTATTTTGTTTTTTTTCTCACGTAGATTGCACTCTAGGAATCTGCTGGTGTAATGATTGTATTCCTCTTTTAGTAGCACAGAGCTTCGGTACAGTTTATTTAACATAAGTGTGGAGTACCTGTTGTGATGTTGCAGAGCTTGTTGTTATAATGAAAAGCAGCTGCAGGAATCCTCGAAGTAGTGAGATCAGACACAGTACCCATAGGGGCATAATAATGTTCTCAAGTTTCACAATGTTTCTCCGAATCACATTTAACATAGTCAGCCACGGTCTGAATAGTTTTAATGGACATGTCTTTTTTTTTTTCTTCAACAGCTTTGCACATTCATTCATGCACCTTTGTTTAATTATTACT
>JAVQJX010020614.1:0-15240 GCA_036025115.1 Ambassis agassizii | reverse complement strand
GCTTAAGAACCAATAAAGGCCTGTAGCAAGATAAATGGGTCATATTCAATATCTTTACTAGGCACCACTGTTAGATGAGAAGGAGACACATTCATTTCAGTGAGTTTGTATCTCTTCCTCTGAATGAATTACACACTGAACAGAGCAAATCAGACAATCACAAGATTGTTAGGCTGCCTGATCAGCCCAGAGGAACATCTCCATTGTTTTGTTAGTGATGAAGTATTTACTCACAACATGATTCAACATGTGCACTCTCTCCCACACATACTGACAGACGCACATGAACACAGTCCACACGTACACAAGGCTAAGTCCAGCCCTAACGCCTGCACAGACGAGGTTATCTCTGCTGCAGGTTCAGTCCGATGTGTGACCTTGGAGAATGGATTTGTGGGTTCGCTGTGGAGAGTGAATAATTTACAGTGTTTTATAATAAGCCCCATTAGTGCCAGCAGAGATGATGAATGGCTAGCAGTGTTAATTGAATTAAATATAGATTTAAGTGTTTCTGTGGGAGCTCATTAGAAATGTAGTTAGATTTCATCAGTCATTAAATTGCACATTGTACAGTAATGAGATGTATGTGTAACCACAACACAACAGCAACTCACTCTTACACCATTAATCTGTTGCATTGCCTGCTCAGCCTTTGGTGAAGGATCACGTGTAAATAATTCTATAAGCTGTGGTTCTACATTGTAACCACATGCACACAGGATATACTGTACACTCTGATGTAGTAATAAAGGAGAACAGGCTGGTCATATGAAAGCTGTACCTCTGACCTCTGTGACAGACAGCTCAGGTCAGCTCAGGTCACTTAGATGTAATAGAGACAAACATAGGATGAAACAGGGTCATGTACTCAATGTCAGACAATCTGGCCTCCACGTAGGGTCTGGATTTCACCACGCTCAGAATTGAAAGTCAGGAGGAAATATTTTTTAAGGAAAACATGATCATTTCTTCTCTGATACCTGTCCAGTGAATATGTCACAACAAGAAATAGCGAAACTTACCTTAGCTTAGCATAAAGACCTATGAGACACGGTGTACCTAGTGTAACTGACTCCATGATCTGCCACACCAGCTTGAAAGACTAAGAGTCTGGTATTACACTGAAAGGTCTCCACTGTGGCAGTAAAGTGGTGTTTTGTACTGAGTGATAATAGCTTCAGGTTCGGTTCACACATAGCCTTTAGCTGCCCTCTCTCGCTGGTAAACTGGTGATATGACTCTGCTCTCTTGTGCACAAACATGCACGACCTAATGAGGCCTGAAACTTAAGAAGCAGATCTGATGGCCTCAGCTCTTCTCTGGTCAAGCTGAGAATTCCGGGATGGCTTAACACACATACTTTCTTTTTTCTGGACAGGACACCTCCAGCATCGCTGATTATCAGTGACCCCAGACACACTGTAACATGACAGCAGAGGTGACGATGGATCTGCTGTGCACACGTGTCAGGGAGGAGAGTGTCTGTCTCTTTTTTGAGCATGTGTGCTGCTGTGTGTGGTCAGCAGCTCATCAGCATGCTTTGCCAGAACTTGTAATTGATCTGCAGTGCTAGCAGGAGGTGCTGCGGTTCATGTGGGGTGAGAGGAGAGAGAGCATTGCACACCATGTTCCCTCACACTGCACGTGATAGATAAAATACTGTACTGTGTAATGATTGGAGAAGTTCATTAAAGCAGTAATTAAGTGAACGAGTTGTATGCACTGTATAATGTAAACTCCTCTTCCTCACCAGGTCTGTGTGCCTTGGGCACAGCCATGTTCATGACCCTGCTGACATCCTGAGGTTTGGGCGGTGAAGCGGTAAAGCGGCAGATGCCCGACTCAGACGGCGTGCTGGAGGTCAGGCTGTCGGTGTAGTCGTTGGTCCCTGCTGTCATCTGTTCAGATGAGGTGTCAGAGATGAAGCACTCGGTGATGGTGAACTTGGCGTGACGAAGCTGCTCCTCCATCTTGGCGTGCTCATAGGCTCTGGCCAGCTCCTCGTAGGTGGAGGACGCGCTCTCCGTCGATACCATGCTGCTGCGTGCACGATCTGATGTGGCACAAATGCTGAGTTATTGTAAAGACTACACGTGCAACATGTAACGCCGTGGTTTTGTTGTACTTTTGACTTTAAAAGGCATGGATCTTACTCTCACCTGTATCCTGGGAGGGGCTGACACTGTAGCTGTCACTCTCTTTGTCCACAGATCCGGCAGCGCGTGGTGTGGGGAGCCTCCAGTCTGTGGTCAGGGTGTGTGAGGAGCTGGTGGGGTGCGGCCGGTTCAGAGTCCACTGGCTGGCGTAGCGGCTCCGTGCTGCGGCAGGACCAGCTTTGGCAGTGCGTCTGGCAGTGGGGTCTGGTAAGAAAGCAAGGTCAACAGTGTTAGTGAAGATAGATAAAACAAAGTTTACAGTTTTTAGTCTGACTGAATAATTTTGTTCAGAGTTAAGGGGTAATAATCTGCAGAAGACATTTTACGATGAAACATTACTATTACATTTGGAATCAGAACACCTTCCCCTCTGTAAACAAACGCATAACATTTCTTTTTTGCATTGTACAAAAACAAATATAGAAATTCAAGCCCACTGAACACAGCAAATCTTCAATAGACACAAGCTGCTCCAGGAATTTCTCATCTTGTGCTGCACAACAAAAAATTGCAACAAGTAGAAAACAAGGACTCACATCTGTTACATTCTACCCCTTGAACTCAAATAATGCTGATCAAGCCAATTGAGTAAAGGTCAGTGTCATTTTAGAGCAGATGTCTATGGCTGACTAAAAAGTGGAGCAACAGTAGTGAGGGAGAAAAAGTAGGCTGCAAGCATGGCAGATCATCTAATAGTAACACCTCGGAGACATCAAAGAAAGGTTTGCAATGCTCCACATACAGCAAAAGTGTGTACTGAGCTGAAAGAAGTTAGCAGACACACACACGTTGCCTAACTGCTCCCATACAGGTTGGCATTTGTAAAATATTTTGAATAGGTGGTTTTTTTTCTGTTTAGACCATGCCGGGTTAGCTTCATGTCAAATGTTGACATTGTTTGTGTTTCTTCATTCAGAAAACAGTTCCACACTATATCTTGAAAAGTCAGGAAACTGCTAACATCCAGTCGGCTGGCTACATGTGGCCCATCAGAAACCAAGACTACATAAAAGTAAGCGTGTGTCCTGCTGTGTTCTCATATAAATCCATAATTTAGCCTCTCTGTGAACACCATTATCAATCTCCACACAGGCATACAAATAGTATCATATTTCAGCCTGGCGCAGACAGGCTGCTGCTCTATGCACTGCTGAGCCAATTCAGACTGAGACCCTTTAGAAAAAGCCCGGATTGGATCTGTGTGTAGAAGAATGGCGCTGGTAATTGCAGTAGGTCAAACAGTAATTCTATCAGCAGGAATGGACGGATGAAACGATGGAGGTGCTTGGCCTAACAGCGGGGAGAAATAAAGCAGCTGAGTCAGCACTTTGGGTTCATGCCCCACTGCTCAGGTTAAATGAACCAATCATGTGACTGTTTGTGTGTAAATGCACGCGTACTCGACTGTGATGAATGTGGGGTTTTCGTCCATGTTTGGGTAGGGACGTGTGTATTTGTACAGATGTAATACTGGTCTGTGCATGCTATGTCAACATTATATTACTATGCTTCACTGATCAGAATTCTGAAAGTAAAATAAATGTGACAATTTTCCGAATCTGTATTGGCCCACTGTCTACAGATCAGACCAATCATTTGGGCACATCACTGGACTGTGTGTGTGTGAATGAATCAGTTGAGGACTTGTCAAGAAGATGCAGGGAGATCACTACTCTTCATCAGTTCTGCTTCAGTGGAGTTCAAACACCAGAAGCCCAGCGGCCGCTCAGCAGCGCAGCGACTGTGTCTTTATCATCTAACTGCTGAACGGCGACTCATTTAGTGTACAAGGGCTGTTAGCAGTTAAACCAGGCGGTGTGGTCAGCTATTTGTTTTGTACTGAAAAGAATATAACGGCGTATATGTGGAGAGAAATTGAGCACAATCAGATTCATAGCTGCAAACAAAATCAGATTTACAACATTACATGATTGTTAGTAACACAGGACTAGCAGTATTATTAATATTAGTAGTAAAGGTAATAAATATTGAGCACTGACGGTGGTGGGACTCACTGGTTCCAGGCCTGGCATCGGACACATCCACCAGTGGTCCAGTGGCCTGGGACAGAGACTGGTAGTGGACAGTGTGTGTCACTGTGGAGGACTTCTGCTTGTTGGTCTCTCCAAAGTCATTGTCTGTCAACAGCACAGTGGACCTGTCATCTGAGAGAGGGAGAAGCAGGATTAAGTATCAACGAGACTGTGACAGCGTAAGGTCTCACTCACGTGGAGAATCTTACCGATTGTCTCCATGGTGTCCCTCTCCTCGATGAGGAGCTGGGCTCTGGGGATGTCGATGTGCATTCGTAATGTCTGCTGCTGCTTGTTCACTGTGTCCGGCGTGCGCGTGTTCTTACTGAGAAGATTAATGAAAAAAAAAATCATTACTTTTCAGCTGTGTGGTTTTGCATTGTATCGCAGAAATGCTAATTCAGTTCCATTTAAGTTGATAAGTAGCTGTAAGGAGGCGAGAGGGACAGCATGAATGCAATATATTTGATTTTTACTGATAGGCACTGTAACTGTGGGCTAGGCTGTGATTTATGTTCCCTGCTTGAAGTAAAGCAGCGTTCATAAATTAAAATTAAGAATACATACCTCATCAGCATTTCTGCCAGGCTTTTGGCATCTGTGAAGTCAGCAAAGAGGTAGTTAATACCATAATAGTACTGTCCTAGTTGCTAAGCCACGCAGCGGAAATACTGCACAATCACTGACAATTACAAAATGGCAAGTAAAGCATGTTACAGTTAGAAAATAAACATGGAAACTACCACAGTGAAAAGTGAAACTTCAGATTTTCACTTTTGCATTGTTCACATGGTTCTGTGTGTATCAGCCTTTGTGATTAGAACTAAGCTACTAACTTATTTATGGTCAGTTTTTACTTAATTAGCTGAACTTCATACAAAATAGAATAGTATGATTTTTTTTTTTTTTTTTTTAACAAACCCACCTCTGAGTCGTTTGAGCCTCTGCTCCCTCCTTCTCCTCTTCAGCACCATAAGCATGATAAAAATCAGCACAGCTACCACCAGGATCGAGGTGATGGTCACCACCATCTTCAGACCTCCGCTGCCTGACATGTTGTCTGATATGGGATCTCCTCGTTTCAGCAGTGGAGGGATGGTACCTTGAAGGCAACAAACAGATTTAGACATTTTGTAAATTTTGTGTGATTTAATAATATTTGACAAAACCAACCAACAAACTGATTTCATATTTTTCATATACTTTTTATATGGAAATCTTTATATGTGGAATAATAGATGCTTATTAGTCTCTACCTTATTACTTATTGTATAATGAACGACAGTATTAGAACTGTTCGCCTTCATCAGGAGCTCATCTGGCCACTATGCACATCCATATGGTACTAACATGTCAAAAACAAGATTCTTTGCTTTATTTCCTGGTTCACTCGAGATGTGATAGTTTAAAGAATGATCATCACTCTGTATTGGAGAAGACTCCCTGTTGACCATAAGAAAGCGGGCAGGTTTCCCATTGGCTGCCTGTATTCCACTGAGGCTGGGGCACCAGGTTTATTGGAGACTGAATAGGTGCTGTTAGTCTCAAGGGTTGAAGCCTTGCAGCTGAGCTACACTTCACTATGGGCCCACTGTCAAGCAACCAAACATCCGAATACACTATCATACCCCACATACACACACATTCACATCCTGACAGGCAGCTTATACTTTTCAGCAAAACTCTTCAAAAGTGAATAAATGAACAGTCTGAAGTGCAGCACAGAGTGTCTCCTTCTTCACAGATTATACACTTACTTTGTGTATGACTGACACAATCTGTAGCCTGAGGCAAATAGAGCTCCAAAGACCATTCCCCATTCTCTTACTGAGCTGTCAAAATACCTGTGAATTTGTTCAAAAAGCTGACAAAACATTCGGATTCACAAATACTCATAAAACACATAACTGCACTGCCGGCAGGACTGCAGAAAGGCACTTTATGTTCTAAAGTGATGCGATGCAGTATAAAACAGGCTGCTCAAGTTTTTAGCTTTTAGGCGTTTCAGAGGCCTTATTGTCTCCTCACTTTAAATTTCATTACAATCTCAGAATGACCTCTCGTAACAACAGTTTTCCAAACTCACTTCCGTCAGCATTGAGAGTAGCGAAGGTGATCCTCTTTTCTGCTGATCCAGCGCTGTTGGTGACCTTCATCTGTAGCTCGTACCAGGTTGCCTCCTGCAGGTCATACAGGATGTAGCTCTTGGTCAGTGATGTGCGTTGGGCTGTGGTCCAGGTGGCTGAGTCCACTGCCCGGTACTCCAGTATGAAGGAGGTGATCGGACAGCCACCGTTGTTCCAGCCAACCAGATTAAGCCTTGCCCTGGTGGAGTTGATGCTGGTGAAGAGTTCATGTTCTTTGGCAAACTGGGGTTCTGAGGAAACAGTTCAACCAACATGGTATCATTTAACATGGGGATGCCTAGATATATATTAATTATATCATGGGAGAAATTTAGAGTCACTTTAAATGAAATCTTGCTAGAGCTGAGAAAAATACTGTCTAATCTGGTCTCATCCAGTCATATATCTCTATAGTCTTCTTTGAAACAGACTACTGTAGACATGTAAGTATCACATTCACAATAGAGGCTGGCTCTGAGGATCAAAACACAAGTTTCTTACCTTTCCCATGAGTCTTAGCTTCAATGATCTCACTGATGCGCCCTGGCCCCACTGCATTCTGGGCGGTCAGGGTGAATTTGTACCAGGTGCCACACTTCAGGTTCTCCAGACGGTATGAGCGCTCACTGGGGCTGATGGGAAAACTGCCCCATTGCTCACTGTTGTCTTCTGAGTACTGCAGAATGTAACCTGGTGGTGAAAAAAAGGGTTCGAACTTTGTTAGTGGTTTTGTGTGACTGTAAAAATCTGTAATGATTTAACAGTTTTACAGTTAGATGACAATCACATTGTCACCCAACTGTGAATAACACCAAGCTGTTGTGGCGACTCTAAAGGGAGGGTGACCGCTCCTCACAGAGCCCCTCACTGAACACCACAGGCTTGGCTTAAAATAGCTTGTGTGTGTGTATTTTGTTAACGGCTGACAATGAGCAGACAAACAAAACACATATCAGAGAGAAAGTACCAGAGACAGCTTCTGTGTAGAGAATACAGATTCAGTGTCAGGAGCTCCTTGATTAGGAGCCTTGATAAATCACCACAAACTGTTTCACTGTGATTGTGCTTTCTTTAAGATGGAGCACTTTAATCTTGCAGTTAAACAGACCTAATCTTCTCTGCTGCTTTTTAATCTACCTTTTGGATTCCAGGATTGTGCTGTAGTAGCAGACAATGAGACACAAGTAAGTAACAGGTAGCAATGGACCTGAATGATGGAAAAGGTGACACAGGCGAACACTAACAGCGGAAGGGGCTGATTGCTTCCCAAAAACCAATGTGTATGCCTAGGTGACGCGGTGTGTACGGATCCACTGTGTTGATTTATGTGTGATATGTTCACCTCTGATGGAGCTTCCACCATTGTCTCCAGGTATCCATGACAATGTGATAGATGTGGTGGTCGTCTTGGTAACTGTGAGGCGTGGCTGGTCAGGTGGGACTGTGGGTATGAGGAGAAGCAAAAAAGGTCACAGACAGTTATCGCTGTGTCAAAGTTGACTTTAGACAGGACTGATCTCCTGGCTGTGATGAAATCTGTGTTCTGAAAAACTGTATTTGGCATCTAGTTAGAAATGAAACATATTTAACATACTGTATGTGTCATTACTGCTATGACTACTTGCCTTGGACCTGCAGGTTTAGAGTGATCTCATCTGACCCCCAGTTGTTGCTGGCCACACAGCTGTAGTTCCCAGAGTCCTCTGCTTTCACTGTACGGATGATGAAGCTTCCGTTGCTATGGACACTACGACGGCCATCCACCAGGACAGGTGTGGGAGTCCCATTGGTGCTGGTGGAAAACAGAGGAAAATAATATATCCCCTTCCTATCTGCATTCACCAGGGCAAGATGATGGTTTAACTTACTTTCCCTTGAGCCACTTGATGGTAGGAGGCGGGTCTCCAACAGCCTTGCATGGTAAAACAATGTCCTTCATCCAGGGAGTGGTGACTGTCCCATTGAATGTCAGGATCCTGGCTGGAGCTAAGCAGCAAAAATACAGGAAAACAATTTAAAAAAAAAAAAATTGATCGTGTGCTCCTTAACTTGACTCTTAGAAATGAGAGAGCAGAGGACTGCTCAGTTGTACCTTTAGACAGAGGCTCCACTGTGATCTTTTCACTGTTGTTGCCATGACCAGCAGCCGTCACAGCCACCACCCAGATACTGTACTGCCTGTTCCGAGCCAAGTTTGGGATCCTGTAGAAATAAACATCTGGAGAGGCCTCGAACTCACTCATCACCTGTAAAACAGTAGGAGGGAAACGATTAATGTATCATTGTGCAGAAGCAGCATCTGGTAGAGCAGATATGGTGGGATTTCTGTATCAGATGTGACTGGAATCTTGTGGTATACAAATGCTATTACCATCGGATGCAGGTTAGAGCAGAAGACGATGTATTTCCTGATGATACCATTGAGTTTCAGAGGAGGCAGCCAGGAAACAAAAACTACTGAGCTACTGGAGGCTGCAGCCTTCACTCCTGCTGGAGGACCAGGGACTGTGGAATGAGAGGATATATCACTGTACAGTGCTGTTTTTATCCAGATGTAATCAAACTTTATTAATGTACAACTCTGTGACGTTTATTGTACCATCTTCTTTGGTGCGGACGTAGATCTGTTCACTGCGGACGCCATCTCCAGCATTTGTGAAGGCCAAGACTTGGATGCTGTAGTTGGTGTATTTCTCCAAGCTATCTAGCTCCAGAGACGGCTGGCTGGTGGTCACATTTCTGATTTCTCCCAGTTCTGACACAGAAGAGGAGATACGTTGATAAGTCTGGCTATCAAAATAATAATGATAGCAGCAGTAAAGTGCAGCATAGTGGGATCATTATAAATTCATAAAAAAAAATTAAGTCAACATTGAGAAGTTGTCAAAGTATGGCTGATTTTAACTTTTCATTTCTGCTTGGATTCAGTTTTTGTTCTCCTCTCCTCTCTTTATGTCCTGTCACTCAGGACTGAAGCAATAGCTCGGCTGAAATAACTGCATTGTAAATTATTGATGGAGACCAGCAAGACTGCAGGTTGGATCATAGCTATACTGATATATATACAGAGGAAAAACAGACGCGCATTTTCACTCTATGCAATGCAGATTACACATTTCTACTGTACATCAAGATCGAAGCACAAATAATCATAGACATCAAAAATGTACATGAGCTGTTAAATTCATTGTCTGACTTATAACAACAGCAATGCACACAACACATTTATATAAATTCTGTGCAACCTCTGCAACACAAAGGGGCATAGTACTACATGACAAAACTACAGCTTCCCCTAGTGGATGAGTGAACATGCAACAGGAAGAAAAGACTACATAACCTAAATGCATGGATTCAAATAATAATGTCTTCTCCTTTACTGCTTTCACTTTTTGAAAACAAAGAGATTATCTGGCTGTACTGTTTGAATTTCTCTGTCTTTACTCTCATACACTCACTTTCTGGGATCAAACTGAACCTCATTGTAGCAACAGAGAACTTTAAATCATATCACTAGCAAATGAACTGCATTCATGAAAAAATATCTCAGTTGTGTGTGTATGAGTGTGTGTACCTCCATCTGGAAGGTTGGCCCAGTAGATGACTCGGTAGCCCTGCAGGTTTCCATTAAGAGACTCTCTGGGCAGTGACATCCAGGAAAGTGAAATGACCTCTGGAGACTTAGCCACTGCCAGGACGTTTTCAGGTGGCCGAGACGGCACTGCAGAGACAAAGAAGGACAAACGGTGAAACAGTGTAGCAATAAAGGCATAATGAAGAGACAGACAGGAAGGGATGGTGTGCCAAACAAGAAGATATTTATATATATTTATATATTGGCAAATAATGTAACAATAATTTTTTTCTTTTTTTGCATTTTGCATATGGCCATTAGAAAAGTTACTGATCACAATACATTTTATATAATGGAGTTCAAAAGATGTCCACTAGATGGAAGCATTTTCAAAAAAATATGTTTGTAAGCCATGATGAGAGAAAATAAACAAAAAACAAGAACAACAATAATAATATCTCAGCTGGTTCAGCACGGGCATTTTTCCTCCTTACCGTCCTCCAGCGTCTTGGTGACCACCTGCTGTGAGGATGGCCCGGTGCCCGCTCTGTTTGCAGCCTGCACCACCACACTGTACTGAGTGAACTTCTTCAGGTTGTCCAACACGATGCTCTCTGTGGTGTCTCCTGTGGTGTCCACACTAATAATGGTGAACTGATGGCTCCCACCAGGACTGTACTCTCTGTAGCCCACCTGGTAGCCGCGGATCACGCCATTCTGCAGGTGCTTCTGGGGAGGCTGCAAAAACAATACATGGTCAGTGGATTACAACTCATAACAATCTGTAACAAAACTATTCAAATACCTGAATATCGGATAATGTTATGCAGCTTTTTTTATTGATGAAATCTTACAATTGAAATTATTACAAATGAAAAAATTAAGATCATCATTGAATATATAAACAATGTATTTTACTTGTTCCCATATCCTGGCTTATAATATGACACTTTAAGTTTTGACTGCACCTTCCAAGAAACTTTGATGCTCTGTGGGGAGGTGGGCTCCAGAGTGACATCTTGTGGTGGCCCGTCAGGAGCTGTAAATGAAGCAAATCATTTACCATTACTGCACGTCTGGGTTTGAAATGGGAGCGCAACCAATACAAGTGTCCAGTAGATGGTGCTCTGGAGCTGATAATGGCCTTTCCTCCATGAGCTCTGCAGCTTTCACCTCAACTTAATAATTAAAAAATGTGTAACATCATCAACTTTTAACCTTAAATAATGTGAGAAACGATACATGAAGTTTATTGCTTTATTTTAGCAATGAATCCGATAAAATGTGCCATTTTAATATGCTGGAATGCCTGTGGGGGGGTCGTTATGGGCAATAGAAGATAAGTGAACACTGATAGAGATGACTAAAAGCAACAGTGAGCTGATGTGTTTCCCCAGTCGATGGCCTCCATTTAAAGCTACTGTAAAATAATTATGTGCAAGATGATTCAACAGGTTTGTGTGCTGGGAGGAAATAAAGTCCTTTTTCCAGAATATCAATTAAAATGACAGAAAATCCACAAAAGAACAGAGGAAAATAAATAAAATAACACATGATGACAACATTAATAGCCAGATGAATTTATTGTTAATCTGGTTTCTCTTTGATCAAAATATTTTGCTGCTAATTAAGTAAAACAGTTGCAAATATGAGTAACAGGGACAAAGTGCCCCCAGGGCTGCATCATGCTCATAACAAACTCACTGACCTGCTTCATCTGTAGTAATGGTCAGCTCATTACTCGGGTTGCTGTTGCCGATAATGTTCTTGGCAACCATGCGGATGTTGTAGGTGGAGGAAGGGTGGAGGTCGATGATAGTGGCCTGGTTGAGCTGCGGTGACACATCTTTGGTTACCTGGGCTGATAGCCATGAAGCTAAAAGAAAAAAAAAAAACAGAAGAAGGTGAAATGACTGTTTGTGTTTGCGTAGTGACTTTCCTTTCTTACTATCTGGGTACCTGATTTGTTCTTGCACTCAATATCATATCCTGTGATGGGGCTGTTGCCATCGAAGCCCATGGTCCAGCGAAGAGCTATGGTCCGGTCTTTAACCTCCCGGATCTCTACTTCTGGAGGGTCTGGTGGTTCTGAGTAGACGTGAACACAGTGGTAAGTTTGAGACAGACAGAGACAGTGGAGTGGACATATCGAAATAAAACTACACGGAGCCAGACAAGACTGATGTATCAGTTCTTCTCTGTGATTTCCCCAGTGAGAGATAGCATTAAGACCAGGAGACTCACTGTGCAGCAATCAAATTAATAAATAAATGAAGTAATAAATGACTGCAATCTTTACAATTCCCTGGCAGAGCTTTCTCCCACACAGATCCACTAAAAGAAACCAGAGTTGAGTCTGAGGCGAGGCTTACCTTGCACTGTCAGCTGGATGATGCCTCGGTCCTCGCCGAAGGAGTTGATGGCATGACAGGAGAAGAAGCCTGAGTCCTCACGAACAGTAGGCATGATCTGTGGAGAGATATAGCACACACTCAGGACTGATTTCAGGTGAGGGGAGTTGATAGTGAGTAGTCTAAAACACTGGATGGCCGGTGCACTCTTTACACAAAAACATACATTAGAGAGATTAAACTGCCAAAACATGTGAGAACTTCTTAATTATCCCTCAGTATAAATTCTTGGATTTAGTGCATTACATGCTGTATGTTCATGCTGTGTTTTAACCTCTTTAATACCTCCTCTCCTTTTAGATTTTAATATCATGTGAATGTATTCAGCCTGAGTTTTCTCCACTACACTCTCTCCTTTTCTACTTTCCATCTGTCCGTATAGATTTAACAAAAAAAATGACTGCAGCCTTCAGTCATTGGGCGTAATGCCCCTTCCATTTAACTCACCACCAGTGTTGAGATGACTTCGTCGGCCACCTCCTTGACAGTGACCACATATCTGCTGGTCTCAGGGTTGATGATGCGCTCTTCTTTCTCCCAGCGCACCATGATGGGTTTCTCCCCATGAGCTATGCAGCTCATCCTCTTCTCCTCACCCTGCGTGGCCAGAGTGGTGTTGGGGTAGGAGGTGATCATGGCAGGAACTGGACAGAGATGACAAAAGAGAGAGAGAGACAGCAAAAATGAAAGAATGAGAAAACAACACTGACACTTTAAAAATAACTGCCATGTACTCTAGTATAACTGGCATGATCTGCATATATTTTACAAAATGCAACATGTTATTCTATTTTTCATCTGAGAAAAAACTCCCTTTCTCTTTTTCTCTGACAATTACAGCAACCACTTAAACACTCCAGGGACCGTCATGAACTCATGTTTGAGTCTACCTGTCTCTCCCAATACTTAGAGACTGAAAAAGGAGCCCTTCAGGTAAGCCTGCACCTGCTTTGATAATGACAGCGAGCAGTAATGTGCAGCTTTCTGAAGATGAGGAAGAGGAAGAGAAAAAAAAAAAAAAAAAAAAAAGACGGTGACTCCTGACTGAACTCCCATCGGTCTGAGAGAGGAGCCGGTCTGGCTCTATGCTGTAACTGCACACCAGGCTCATTAGCAACACATCTAGCTTGTGTGCAAGCGTGTGTCGTTCCACGTCTCTCACACACACAGTCTGCAGTCACTCCACATGAAGCTGTCTCCTGATTGTAACACTCACAGAGACTTTCAGGTGCTTTTCACACTATAATGATCTCTAAAGCATGAAGCTCCCACAGTGGATTACACCATATTAAATCCTGCAGTTTGAGCAGACTGGATGAATATGTTAATCTACATCAAAGTAGACATTATCTCACTTAATATTATTATTACCCTTTCATGCAGGTAAAACTATTAGTGTGATCTCATTACTGTCAGCTGTGTGATGACTTACAAACTTAAAGAGAATATGACTGACAAAACACATCAGAACTGGAAGAAGAAAATCATCATAGTAGCAACAAAGTGACACACATCAATCAAAAAAGAAATAGCTTCAATATGCACACATCCAGGACACAGAAACAACATTCATTTGGAGTAAGCCTGAAGAATTATGTTTATTTTGTTAGCTGCTGATTAGTTGATTAAGATCAGCAGGAAGAGTGTGGAGGGAAATCTGGGCGTCCCTGGTTATAGACTAACCGCCTGGATAAGTTGTAGAAGATGGATGGAATATGTTTTTTTTTTTTCTTTTTGGATCAAAACAACAACGGACCTAAGTTGTTGCAGGCCAGTAACGACTGTAAGTTATTTGACTGCTGGTCTTTGAAGGGCAATTAGAATCTCACAAAACAACTTCTGTACACACAAATACAGTGTATATATATAATACTATTCTTTTTGATAGGCTGTAACAATCTAGCAAAGACATTCACAGTACAATATTAATAATGGTTATTCTATAGGACAAGCCAGTTAGCAGCACAGAAAATATGAGTAACAAGTTGGCCCGAATTGGTCATCTGGGCCAATTTGAGATGAGCTGAAGTTTTTTCATCTGATGGTTATTGTTCCTATAAGCCTTTAAGAAATGCCAAATGTGTGACCCACAACCAACAACACTTTGTAGAATATATGATATTTATCTGTAAAGTAAACATGCAGTAGTGAGCACAGTGTCACTGAACACAACAGTAATGGCAGCTACATGTGGCAGATATTTGTGTAGCAGTGTTCGGAGGCCTTCTCTTCCTGAGAAAAGATGTGTGTGTGTGTGTGTGTGTGTGTGTGTGTGTTTGAGTCAGTGTGCGAATGCCTGTACTCTCCTGCACAACGTGTCTGTGTGCATGAGTGTTTTACCGTGCCTGCATATGTATGAGTGTGTGCGTATGAGAGCGCCTGTGTCTGGGGGAGCTAAGTGGGCGAGCACAGAGAGCAGAAAAGACTTGTGCTCATGACACATCTCAGCCACAGTACACGATGGGGGAGAGAGAGAGAGCATGTACCCCTGCAGCGCTAACTATGATCCCTCGCTCTCTCTCTCTCTCTCACTCCATCTCCCTCCTCAGGCTCCCACCAGGACAGCGATGATTTAATGATGAGAGAGACCACTTTGATTATTCATGCAGCAGACAAGTCCGCTGGCCGTGCTGTTGTCTCACACAGCCACGCACGCCTTCAACCATATACAGACATGCATGCACGTTCACATTCAGAAAAAAAGCACAAATAAAGACAAACACAGAGATGCTGGTTTTGCACACATGCTCTGAATCCATCTGCACACGCTGACAAGAAACAAAAATAGGGATGCAGGCACCCAAACTGACTAAAACATAAGCACTGACACACACACACACACACACACACACACACACACACACACACACACACACACACACACACACACACACACACACACACACACACACACACACACACACACACACACACACACAC
>JAVQJX010020612.1:0-13692 GCA_036025115.1 Ambassis agassizii | reverse complement strand
GGGGTGGCAGTAGCTCAGTCCATATAATAATAGGGCATTGGACTTTGAAGCGGAAGGTCGCCAGTTTGAGTCCAGCCAGGGCTGGTAGCTGGAGAGGTGGCAGCTCACCTCCGGAGAGTTACTGCCAAGGTGCCCTTGAGCAAGGCACTGAACCCCCCACCTGCTCGGCTGCCTGTGGCGCCTGTAATTTCCCTTCGGGGATCAATAGTGTATTTTTCTATTCTTTTCTAGTTTAACTTTGCCATCTGATAAATAATTGCTATAATAACACAGCATTATGGTGAAGATTGCTTTTATCAGAGGTTGTGCTGTAGTGATGCCACACAAAATGAGTGCGTTATCTCTTGGAAAAGAATCCAGAAACAGAATCAAGTGGTGGCTTTATGGCCTGATGCACATCAACAACAAACAATAGCCTCCTTTAGTGCATAATGTCCCCTGTGGAGCTGCAGTCACACAGGTGTCTAATCTCAGACATTAGCCCATCAACATGAATGTTTGAGGTAATTGCACAATCGCAGTCACCTGCATCAGTGAATGCGTAGCGGCTAGCGCTGTCGATGCTAATGACTCTAAGACAAATAGAGAAAGCGTATAATTCATGATCACAGGGGTGGAGTGAGCATATGCTGCTGCCATGGAAACATTGTGTGCCGCCAATCTGTTCTTGACCTTCGGTGAATCCCAAACAACATGCTGATGATAATTACTGTAGTCACAGAGAGGTATTGATTGGCCCTCAGATCTCCCCCTTTTGAACAATTTGAATTGAGAGCAAACTGTTGTGGGACAACATCACAACATTTCTTTTGTGTGTGTTGCTGATACGAAGGATCCGTTTGTCGTCCTTCCCATCTTGATGACTTGTGTAACCTTGTCTTTGAACATGACGCTGATTGGCTAGATTTGTTATCTCTTTTAGTATTTACCCTCAGCTTTTTTATTTTATGTCTGCTCCATCATTTCCTTTTCACTTAGAAGGCTGCCAATCATTTCCATATCAAGTGACCGGGCTGCAGGTGAAGGCTACCTCCGAACTGTTTACCTTGCCTTGGGGGGGACGGGGATCAGAAGGAGACCTTCGGGCTTGATTAGTGTTTCTTGCTGAAAGACGCATTATTGAACCGAGCCCCCTTCCCGCTGCGCTGCTGGGAAAAGCAGCTGCATGGACTGAAAATATTAAATCGAGGGAGTATTGATCATCGTTTGTTTGTTTTTCCAGCACTAATTCGGGTATTTTTCTGATGATGAGGAGATAAGCAGGTAATGTACATCACATCATTTTGAGGCTAGAAGTAAAACGCTCGTGTTGGCTATTTGACGGCCTCCCCTTTGGCCATTGCCTGCAGCTTCCACTTGATTGGTACATCCCAGTTGTGGGTCCCGGGTAACTGTGACCTCCTCTTGATCACAGCAGCCGACGGCCAAAACAAAGAGACACAATTAAAAGCCTCAACTTTAAGGGAGGATAGGGAGCTTCTCCCCCTTTTTTCTCCCCTCCCCATGTGGATCTGTTTCAGTCTAAAGGAATGGCCTGACAGCTGAGATAAAGAACATTCTGGTCTCTGACATGTTGCCATGGCCCCATCTGTGGCAGTGCTAAAAATACACGCAGTCTGGTGTCGCCATACCAGTCAACTGTCTGGACGAGGAAAGGAGTAGCAAAGAAAGAGAGAGAGAGATAACAGACAGATACAAGTTGAATCAGTTGGGATATAGAGAGAAAGAGAGAGTGCATGAATGAAAGCAATGGAGGAAGAGGAGGAGTGGGACTGTGCTCGGTGTAATAGCAAACATGCATCTCATGAGGAGAGCAGGGGCATATGGTCAAGGGGTATTTTAGCCTTTTCTCAGATTGTTCAACCCTTGTAACCACCAAAAGTCCAGGGATGGACATATTTGACATGATATATTTTAAGAGGCCAAAATGCATAATTTCCAACCATGATTTGTCATCACATTCATGCCATCTCTCCGTCAAGACTTTTCCAGGAACCATGGATGAGACTGTGGCATCACCAAAACAAACAAACAAACAGACAGAGGCTGCATGAAGCTCAGAGGTCGCCTGATTCTCCCTTAGTTTCTACACATAAACACTAAAATAAATGTGGACCCAGCAGCATGCTCTGTTACAATCCACTAGGTGGAGCCCTTGTAATGCCTTGGCCACATTTGATGAATCTCCCCCTCTCACATATATAGCAGTACCTGCTGGCACTCTGTATGTGATTGCTTTCTTCATCATTGCTATGAGTGTAGAAATCGATTCTCTGCTTCCAAAAAATTTGAGCCTATTGTTTGCAATGACAATAACTCTATATTTGTTTGTTTCTTTCCTCCTCCTCCTTTTTCCTCCACTGTTTGGCCCAGCAAGCTGAGCCCCCATGCACAGCCCTGCTGAGAGCCTCATCTCCCCCCTAATGGTTGATCCTTAGCAATTGGGACTGTTTAGCTTTACTAATTAGAGAGCAAATGCTAAGTACTTGCACAGCCTCCCTGAGTGGACTTAATAAACAGGATCCTCATTAAAACCCACAGAACAACACCCATCCTACCAATGCCATCACCATGCCACCAGCCCCCCCTTGCTCGCACATGGCGCCCCGGGAAGCCTTCCGATATGCACAGAGAGGCTCAGGAAGGAGTCAAAATTCAGATTCTATTCCGTCCGGAGACGTCCCACTGCTCCAAACAAAAACACACATTCAGTTCATAAACCTATTGGAGCCAAGGAAAGAGAGAGAGGATGTGGTGGGGAACTCCATGGAAACAACAGGTAGGGGAGGGGGCAGTTACAGTGAACCCCACATAAGTTAGTGTGGTTTCATCAGATTGTGTGTTTGAAGCAGATTCACTCACATGTCAGAGATCCTGTCTTTACCACAAATGTCCCTCATCATGCAAGACTGATGACACGATTGGGAAACAGCACACGATTCCCATCGCCGCCGCCTCCCTCCTTCCTTGTTCCCCGCGGGGCCCGAAGTTCTCGCCTCTCCGCGGGGAAACGGGCTCACATGCTTCGGCTAACCGTCGGTTAAACCGCTAGAACCACCTGGAACCCCTCTGTGAGCTCGAAGACACGCTGAGCTCGTCTCATCATTCAAAATCACATTAGTCCAACGCGCCTGGAAGCATCACGGCGGAGGGAGCGAGGGGAGGGGGTAGACATCAAACACTGTTTACTTGTGTTTTACTCTGTGTTAAATTAGACGCGCAACCTGTGGATAAGTGTTTTTCATGTTTAACAGGCACACTGGAAATAAGAATGTGTCTCTGATTTGATCTCTTTAAGGGTAATTTACTGCAGAGAGAGTGGTATGCATATGGAGCCGGATCCTCTGGGAAGTGATGGAAATGACTTTCCAGGCAGGACTATAATATATATTTATATTTAAATGAATGGGATCTGTCTGTAATAATGTTAACGAGCTAGCTTGCATCACAAGTGTCACAGTTAGGGTAGCTTACTAGTAGTCAACCAGTGTGTTTTGGACATCTACCCTAGTGAATTTTGCTATTTGCCAGCAGCCTTAGTAATAGAAGTGTGCTTTTGAAAAAGCCTGTGTCCTGTCATGAGTCATGCTTGGCCGCCCTTTGCCTCCCCCCTCTCCTCTGTCCATCTTTAAATCTTTTGAAGCACAGATGTGTCCTGACAGTGGTTATTTCTTATCACGCCACGACAGTTTTATGTGTCACAAGCGCTCAATACACATCGGAGGAGAAGCGCAAACGGGTCATTATGAGTCCCAACACCTTGGAGGACCAGACA
This sequence comes from Ambassis agassizii, assembly GCA_036025115.1. Taxonomy (NCBI): domain Eukaryota; kingdom Metazoa; phylum Chordata; class Actinopteri; family Ambassidae; genus Ambassis; species Ambassis agassizii. The sequence continues at coordinate 9,917 of JAVQJX010020612.1, read as the reverse complement.
TAACCCGGGCCATCTTGGGACCTGCCAATACTGTCATGTTTTATACTCATCCAAAGGGGGGAGGTTCAAGGGGTTATGACTAGCAGCTAGCCAGTGGCTGCCCTCTGTGTGGTTGTGGGTCAGTGTCACGCCTCTTGGCATAAACAGCACACAAGGGCCAGAGCACTGAGCGCATAGAGAGCGCGGCCTTATGATGTTTTGGCTGACTGAACAGGCAGAAAATCGCAGACAGAGAATCCTGATGGCAAACAGTTACTGGAAGTGCTGATAAAGCAGGAGTAGTATGGTTTAACAAGAACTTAACGGATGAACAAAAATTAAAGGCTTGGAAGTATGATGCTAATTTAGCTGCTGGCCTGTGGAGACTCAGAAGGCTGCTGCTGCACATCACAAATGAGCATTCAGCGAATACACAACCAAGTATTTAGCATTACAAACACTGTTTACTTTCAGCATATGGACACTACTAAAATATTTACCCCTTCATGCACTGCTAGAAGAAAGATTCTTTAAGGGAAGTTTAGATTGGGGAGTCAAACTGAGCGAGTAATGAGATCAATTAGTGGCAAAGTCGAGGAAGAAAGAAGCAAATGCTGTGCATCATGGACATATGTCTTCATGGGTAAACATACAAAGTTCAAAAATGTTGCTAAAAACAGAATGTTGTGCTACTAAGGTTAGCATGCTAACCAGTAATACATACCAAATATATCCAAGTCATTTGTTTGGGCTAAACTGCAAACTAAAAAACACATAAATAACTAACGATTAGCATTACGCTGAGTTGCACAGAAAAACCCATAGGGAAGCTAGTTTTTATCCACATTTTTTAGGCACAAAACAGTGCTTCCTGTGAGTGTCTAATGTAAAGTAACACCTTAACACAACACAACACTTACAGACAGGTATTTTTAGGCGGCAGGAACACATAAGAAACTAGCAGCATCTTAACACAAATTTTTGCCGTTGCTACTACGGTAAGCCTACTAGGACAATATTCAACTGAGCATTCCCTCAAACTCTACCAGACAATACAATCATTTTCGGAACAACTAAGTGATTTCCCACGGCATACTGCACTTGAGAACAGAATAGATAGGGTTTTGTTGTTAGCTTAGCATGACCCAGTTAGCCAAGGTTGGCTGTGTTGCTTGTTCCAGGCAGACAGAACCGCTCAGACGTCCATCATAATTCAGTCACCGCACAAAGCTAGGACATATAAGCAACAACAGCGCCCCCTTTCTAGAGAACGGTACTACTCAAATGTGTGACAATTGTGTCTGTAATAAACCACAAATAACCACTTTCTTTCATTTCTCTATTGCACAACAGAGGTGCTTAGATCCTTGCAAGCTTAAGGTCAACACACACACACAAGCCTCACTCTACATTAAACACACACTTCCTTTTCTGTAAAACAACCGATCCATCCGCAGAGCCTCACACCCAACGGCGGCACACAAGTGCACTCAATGTCCCAATTCCAATTTGGAGCCGCTTCTGCACACAAAGAGACTCTACTTATGATACATGTCGTCCTCGCTGACTGCGGAGATCTAATATCCACTGTGAGTCATCATCTGTGGAGGGGAAAAAAACAGCGGCCGTTTTCTTTTTATTTGGCTGCAGGTACATTGAAGTGCATTAAATTCCCATTAAGGGACCTTAGGTCTGTGTTTTCACCCGTGGTGGCTGAGTAATAGGAGAACCGGGCAGGGATGAATCCGTCATGGTTTAGCTGCACCGATGGCGGCAGTAGCTTGGCCCTGGTGAACGAAGCCCCACAATAGGGCCTCTGCTTTGCTCAAAGACTGCTATTGATCCGTGAGTGGCTGGGAATCAGGAGGGGGGAAGGGGGAGGGGGGGGGGGACGTGGAGGGAATTATAAAGCCACTACTTCTCTCTCCAAAACTTCACCCCTGCAGAGAAGAGGACCCCCCCGCCAGAGAAACCGCCCAGAAAGATGGTAAACACCTGAAATGTGATTTTTGTATTAACCATAAGACCCATGTGAAATCATATTACACCAATCTATCTAATAGCTTTCACCTACAGCATAATGTCATTAGTCTGTGGGAGTCTCTTTTTTGTCACGAGCACCGACTCACCCAATTATACATTTTTCTGACCAAACACGGATCGCAGCATGGGAAACAGTGATGCTGCAGCAACACAGATCTACTCATTAGCCATCGTGTTTCACCACAGCCTGCTGTCTGCTTTCTTTCTTTTTTTTAAATTCACATCGGGATTCTAGCTTTGTGCTTCGTCTTTCTCTGCACTGTGTCCAACCTGACCCTTTCATTAATAATGAGCCAGAATGAGGTGGGGTCCTGTTTGTCTCTTGTGGCTGTCAGAGTGTGTGTTGGTTTTCTTGAGAAGCAGTGTCTTGCATTGTTAGAGGAGCGTGTAAAGGGATTAGAAGAAACAGGAGAGAAAATGTGGCAGAAAGAAGGGGCTCAAAAGACCATCATCCAATGTAACAGATCTGATTAAATTAAACATCCTTTTCTTGTCAAGATGCCCCTTGCAACTCTTCCTTATGGGGGATTACAAGGCATCCCAAAGCAAGATCCTGGGTCTGGGATTCCTGGGCCTTTTCCCTATTTCTTCACATCCGGTTAGTCCAGTAAACCTCCAGTGGAAGGGGGTTGATGAGGCAAAACTCCAGTCAGTCAAGCCCAAATGTGTCCTTTGCTCAGGCTATGAGTCTTCAGTGATGTCATTCAGATGCTTTTAGCTGCCATTTTGTTTGGTGCAATCCTTCGCAGAAAGTTCGTAAGTGGGTTTGTTGCGTAGTCGCGTCCTTAATGTAGACTAGTTCCTTCAAACTTCTTTGAAGGAAGGTTCTTTTTAGATGCCATTGACTCACTTTTGTAGCCTCCCTCAAGTGGCCACTCAAGGAACTGCAGTATTAGACGCTTTTGTGTGTGTAAGCTAAGCCTTCACACTTACAGAGTATTTTATCTCAGAGGATTGTCGGCCCTGTCTCACCCCACTTCTTTTGTCCAGACAGAGCAGTTGGACAATCCTTCATTCCATGTGAGAGCATAGCCAGGCAAAGTGCCGCTGAAAGTGATGCACGCTGATACAAAGGCATCTCGACCTCGAGGAGCCTTATTGTTACTGTCAGACGGAGCCATTGTTCAAGGATGTACTTCACCGAGATGCAGCGTGAGTGATGTGCCGCATCTGTCACAAAAAAAGCTCTGCATACTATTGACATTTTGTTCACTCTTTGTAAGAGCTTTCTGGAATGGGATCACATCACAGGATGAAGAGAGCCGTCGGCATGAAATCCATCATTTAGTTTAGACGGAAAGAAATTCAAATTCACATATTCAGAGCAGGACCGCACTATCTCTCCTCTTCACAATCATTTTCATTATCCTTTCTAAGATGAAAATCAAATGTGTCCAGTTTCCTTGGATGTGGTTGAGATATGTCCACGCTTAATTAAAAAAAGAAGAGGACTCTGTTTCCTGAAAGAGCCTAAACACATCATTACACGACTGTTAAAGTTTGAGCTGTGTGGAACCCCCATCCTGTGATGGCAGAGCCTTTGTAGAACACACTGTGAATTCTGATTATTTGTTTTCTCACTCAGACAGGATAATAATCCATCTCTGTGTTAGGTTAAAACCCACATGTTTTGCCAGGAAGGACAAAACTAAAGCTCAGATTGTTGCTGAAGAGGTGAACATGAATATTTTAAGATTTCACTGCTGGGATGTTGAGTGGAACAAGCTGCTGTCAGAACACAAACACACACATATTGTGTTAGAATTGTAGCCTGATCCTGAAGATCTGGTCCCAAAGTCACAACCAAGGTCTTCACCTCTGATTGGTTCACACAAAAATAGACCGAAAATAAATAAAATAACGACACACATGCTGTCTTTCTAAGAGTCTAATGTGTTTTTGTGGACCGGTGACCCTAATGCCTTTGACCCCTGTCAGCCATCTAACCGGGGACATTTTTCATCACTTTCAAAGACTTTATTTAGTCTTTCAGAAACTTTTCTTGTGTGCTCTGCTGACTTAAACCCAGGGTTCTTTACAGCTCAACAATAAAGTCCAACACAACAGAAACGGTCTCCTGTATGTCCACTCTCAGACCAGATTAAATTTCAGCTCACAACACTGCGGTGTTTCCACAAGTCAACACCACCAATCCTACAGGTGTAGGATCGTTTCAGACCTGCAGAAACCTGGATATATAGATTTGTACTGCACAGTATGGACTGCAAATAAAGATAGATAAACCCTCTCTGACCGCACACATTTATTTCACTGTTTGACATGGAAGTCTATGAGGATCCCAGTCCCATCCATCCATTTTCTTACACCTATATAGTCAAATCAATCATCTGCCAGGGAAATGATGGAAAATTACCAGTGGATACATACCATTAGCATCACTAGCATCGCAAACAGGATTAGCAACAAAGACCTGAACTTAATTTCTGAACCCCAAGTGGTAGCACCCACCCACCCACCATACACCCTCAACTGGCTATTTGAGGAACTGCAGTTACAGATATAACAGATATAATGTAATCCATCTTAAGCCCAATTCACACCGGATACGTAGCGCTGGTTCTATTTTTGAGTGACTGTGTCGCACCCAAGATGCGTCTATTTTCACCAAAATAAAAGATTTTTCAAAACAAAATGTCATGAAAAAATCTGGCTACATCCTTCATGGAACACAACTAGCAGAGAAACGGCAAAAAACATATGAGGAGACATTTATCATCAAAGTGCAGAAACAGCATTATTTATGCCTTTTATAAATATACTATATGAAAGGAAAAAGCATGGAGACAAGATTACAACGTGATGTTGGGAATCTTGCGAGACTTGGCACACTCTGGACAGGCAAAGCTCAGACATGTACGCTTCAGAAGCGTGCCTGGTGTGAATTTGAAGTAGCGCGTAAAACATGCTGCTTTCACGTCCGGTGTGAATTGGGGGTTAATGCATCACCTGAGAATGTGACAAATTTTGTCGATACAGAGATGAATATGTAAGAGATTAAATGCACACCGTTTAACACACATACGGTGGGGGGGGGGGAAAAATCAGCAACTCACCTTCTTACCGAGCCACTAAATTACTTTTTTCTTTCACAGATTAAGCTACACACAAAGCACACTGACAATGACTGTCATCTTCTCTTGAATTCAAGTGTGATTTAAAATGACCCTGTCACTTTCCAGCATGGTCACCCTGTCTGAAATGGAAACACCATACCTCCCCTTTTTTTTGTGTGTCGCTAAAGACTTCATTGTGTCTCCGTGCCAATCAATGGAACAGGGGTATCGACTGTCTGTAATTTTGTCTCAAGTATCCATTCTGTCTCTTTTGTGCATTGGCGTCCTTTTCAAAAGGATCTTAATGGGACTTGTAATTGTACGTTTGGCAGTTATCATAACAAAACCATTCTCATTGTGTGCATTCATCTGTGAAGAGCGAAGCAATTATGTACATTAAAAGGAAGAAAAAAAAAGAGAGATCTTGATGTTAATGACACCAATGCATATCTGTGGAGGTAAGATAGCATTTGGTATGTTTGAGCGCCATTCCGAATTAGCTATTAATTGAGAAAAGTACACGAAAGAAGACAGAGAATGTTTGATATTGCTGCATAAATATGACCCAAAATCATCAAGACAGAGTGATTACTGCGTCTACAGCTTGATAAAGATCATATGGACACGCCAAAGGGCTTCTGGGAAAATATTTTGTCGACAGAATGCCACTACATTCCCATCTGTTAAACATGGTGGTGGTAGTATCATGGTTTGGACCTGTTTTACTGCATCGGAACCAGGATGAATATAAAGTTTTCTCCCCTTTCTGTCAAAATGTCATAAACATGCTGATTTCAAGTAGTCACTCAGAAACTAACTTTTCAGCCTAAAAAAGTGTGTCTGGAGCTCTTTCTTCTGATGTGCCTCCGTGATTGCACTCAGTGATGGCTGGTTAGCGGGAAGGCGCGGCGAGTTCGTGGAGGGTTGTGATTATCACATCTCACGCTGGGTCTGCTGATGGCAGAAGAAACTCCCTCCCCTCCACCCATGCCTGTCACCTTGCTCGCCCTCAGCCCGTACCGTCGTCCGAGTTACCAATCCCGGGCCGCGGTTCCACACTGATTATCCCACACTGAGTCGCCGGCGGTGGGGCTACCGTCCCGCTGGTTGCGTCTTCTGTGAGGACAGTGCGAGGAATATCTCTGCCTGCTTCTATGTGCTCGTGTTGAGTGTTTTGAAGCAGGGCTGTGCTTCTGAGGCTCCGCCGCTGATTACACTCTGATGTGGCCTTGGCGTGGGGAAAGTTGTTTGGTTTGGCTTGTGGACACGGCCTCACAAAGGAAGGAGGTAGATTGAAATCAAGATATAGTGTTCAGCAGTTGCGCCAATCAGGGAAAGGTTAAAAGAGACAAGCATTACGTTTGGGCGCAGGCAGGTAAATAAAAGATTTAAGTACTTCAAAGGAACCTTTTTCAGATTTATAGTGTATTTGCATTTCGGTATGAACCCCTGCGCTGACTGTTGGCCTGATCTCAGCTTCCATGCCGAGAAACGCATCCCCTGTTGTAGGACTTTCACAGCTAAAGCAGAGCTTACTGTACATTATTAACGTAATTTCTACTTTTAATTTTTTAATTTTATATACTTACTACCAACTTCACTTCACTCCCTGTATTTTTCATGCGCACACATCCACACTCCACCCCTATGTACATGCGCAGCGGACAGGTGGAGCAGGGGCTAGCGCTACCGAGATATGCTGCACGACCCTGAGCGGTTTTGGGGGTTTGGTGCCTTGCACAAGGGCACCTCGGAAGTACCTTGGAGGTGAACTGGCACCTCTCCAGCTACCTGTCCACCTCCACGTATCTTGGTCCGAGGCAGGACTTGAACCGGCAGCCTTCCAGTTAGCAACCCAGCCGCCCCAAGTTATGACTTGTATGCTAACAACACATGATTCCAAGTCATGTTTATCAGTGATTGGATCATCCCTGAAGATCTTTGTATCTATATTCTATATCAAAAAAGACAAAAACATGACATATATCTTCGAGCCACATCATCACTTAATCTGAAATCTTACTGGAAATTTACAACAGAACTGAAGAGGTGTCTTAGTGAAAAAAAAATTCAATTATCTACTGGCTGCTTTTGAGTGGTGCAGCCGGACAAAAAAAGAAAGAAAACAAATACGGTGAGTTAACTCGGTCAGTCGGAGCGGGAGGCATCGGGCTTTTCCTCCCTGCGGCTGTGACACCAGCATTAGGCAGACAGAGTGGAGTCTTGCCGCCCCACTGGGCCCATATGACAGGACTCTAACTCCTCCATCCCATTCCAGGCAGGCCCTCGCCTAATTGAATCCCAGCACAGAGAGCACGGCACGGCCTGTACATTAGAGTTTTGTCAGCGAGGCCTGATAATGTGTAAGTGAAGAAGATGCTTTTATTCCATCTTCATTGCTTATTTTCCCACACAGAGTTCTTGAACCTGCTGAAAGGGTTACATCTTATTTCTGTTACACTTCAATCCAATCTTTGTTCCGCCTATGGGTGCTTTGAAAACCTGCGGAAGCGGCATTTTCCAGACCGAGAGAGAGAGGTCCGAGGGGTATTTTAGCGCACATGTATTTAAATTAGACATGGCTTTTAATTATTGTGTGGCAGTGTAATTTCCTAGCTGAGGGCGGTCACTTCCTTGCTGAGGTTGCATTTCCATAATCTCGTGCTCAGATGTTAGGCCGCGTGTATTAACTGAAACTGAAATGTCAGTGCCCCCCCAGTGTGATGTTTAGCGGTAGGAAAAAAAAGCACTTTATATCCAAATAATGTTCCATTAAACAGCCAATAAACATAAAAAGAGATGGCTCCGGGCTGGATTCAATAAAATATTGGTGAAAGAATATAAATATAAAGAGGTCAGGCGCAGTGATTGTGCTATTTACACCTCCTCAATGTGTCTGGATAGAAGGAAGCCCTAAGGGGCCCTTTAATCCACCGCCATTGATTTTAGATGCTCTCCTCCACATATTAGCCATTATCCCCCAAATTATAAATAAACTTACACAATATTAGAAATCAAGTTTAATTTACTTCAAGCACTGCATCTCCCTCCAAGTAGCTTAAATTTAAGACATCCATTTTCAGAGCCATATATTTTTTTGGCCAGGTATAAGCCTTTTACTTCATCAACTTTTTTTTTTCTTTCTCTCTGATGCCCGACCAAGCGTGCCAGCAGTAAACCACAGCTCTAAAAAAGGGAGGAGACGGAGCCAGCGAGATGCTGCTTAATGGAGCGTAGATGGAAGCAGAAATGACAAAAAAGACAGACGCCTGCGTTCGGTTACAAGACATCTATTCACAAACAAATGTTCAATATATCTGATGCTGTCACACTACAAGGCCACTTTTTTCTTTATTTTTATATCTTGATATATGTACTTTCTTTTTCCAGAATAAACTTTCTGATGACTTTTAATATCAACATGGATTCAAATATTCATCACTTTTGCCTGTTAAATAGACAGATGGTATCCAAATTCTGGGAAAGTATAAAAAACATGCTTACATAAGTGAATGATGCCACAAACCACCATTGTGCATCAGAGAAGCCAGCTTAACATAGAGACAATGTGAGAATGCTCATCATTGGATGCAAAATTTGAACACGCGCCCTAGTGCATGATGAGTCATCAACACATTTTTACAATTTTTTACCCAAAAATATGGTCATGGCAGCACCCTGGAGGCTGTTGCTATGCGTAACAAAGCGTTGCTATGGACTTGTTTACATCAGGTGACGTATAGGCCATCATTTAAAAGCATTATTGCATGTTTTAAGAGCTGCTGAAATGATAAGCCTTTGTAAACAATGGATTCTGATAAGATGGTGAAAAAAGAGGAATATGATGTGGGGAAAAAGGTGACTTTATGAAGTCTCTTTTTGCCTTAGGAAATCTATTATTTGCATGATCACCTCTTGCTCATGAGTCGATGCACTGCAGTCCAAACGGACCATCATTAGAATGCGCCTTGGTGTCCCTCACACAGTCTATTGGATCCAATCAGGAGGTGAGATCTCTCAGGCAAATTGATCTGTTTCAACACACATCCCTAGATTACATTCTACAATAGATTAGGATACGGGAGGGAAAAGGCATTAGCACTTATTCCCCTTTGTCAGCACAATCGTGTGCGAAGTGTTCACGCCAAGTCTGTTTAAGTCTTTCTTTAGTCTCACTGTTAAAACAATAAAATTTTAATCAGTTTTCAGTGCCAGGATGAGACAGTAACACACAGAGGGAAGAGCACACTGCAAATGTATACTTGCTTCAATGTGTGTATATTTTACTTGGAAATAGTTATATTAGAGGAGTTATTTAGCATATTTGAAGCTTCCTGCCTGACCACTAGCCTCACTTTGATCAAACACACTATAAAAACGCACCATAAAAATGCCAAATAGCACGACTCCCAAATCGCCCTCAAGCTAACACAGGACACAGTGAGTCTCACCAGTGGGGTTTCCACAGGAGGATATGAGGCAGGTGTAGAGCAGTGCTGATCATGTTTAATTCCTTTTTTTGGCTAAGCACTGGAGGAATTTAGACAAAGGCGGCGAGTGCACAACACACAAGCTCATGTTACATGTTTCTCATGTAATCTCTGTTTACTTCTCGTGAAAACTCTAATTACACAGTGATGGAAAAGAAAATGAAACACCTCAACGAATAATAACGCTGTATTTTATATGTTTTTTGTTCACTATCAAATGAATGCTGCCATGCTTTGGTGACTCACTGTAGCTATTTACCTTGTGTGCGAACAAATAAGTGAAAAAAAAACGTGGGAACAAATGAGCTCTAACGTGGGAAATCTGGTGTGG
>JAVQJX010020585.1:0-12830 GCA_036025115.1 Ambassis agassizii | reverse complement strand
CAGATTTTCTTCTGTATTGTAAAATGACATTGCATTGTCCCACAAGTTAATCACTGTGTTCCAGTTAGATAGAGAGCTGCCCTTTCTGGCCACAGTAACCATCACAGTTTGAGAAGTGCGTGATGCCTATAATATCTAATGTTTCACAAGTGTGCGACTCCTTAAAGAAACATCACAAAAACCACTACAGTCACTGTATCATTTGATAATATCATATAAGTGTGTATATATATATATGTGTGTGTGTATATATATACACATATACATATATGAAAGCCATTATGTACAAAAGCATCAAGAATTCATGCTTTTTGTCTGTGTGAGGGGCTCAGAGTAAAGGTCCAGATGCAGAAGAACCACAGCACACTGGCTCAGACTCTCACAGTTGTACAGCAGCATGGCCTGGCAGCTAAACATCCACAGGAAAGAAAAAACTCTGCGGCTGGTCGGCCCAGTTGAAAAGTGTAACTATACCATACATTCGTTACACTATACGACCCCACTCACAGAGCAAATTACAGCAGCTAAAGCCAGCGAGTTACACAACCTCATTCCATGGCAACCATGTTGACGATTTGACAGCAACTGCTCAGCAGATCCCGCTGTGCGCCTCAGTCAGCCTTGTCCTCTCCATTCTTGGCCCACCCTCGGCTCATTGCCGCCACCACGATGCTGTACATGTTGAGCCAGGCTTGACGCAGCGGCGCTGTGTAGGCCTGGCCCAGGCTGCACTGCAGCATGTAGAGGAGGGACTCACCCACCAACTGCCAAACACAACACAAAACAGACACAGACACACACAGAGAAATTAAAGAAAAACATTTTCACACTTCATTCACCTGCTAAATTGATTTTTTTGAGAGTTGTTGGTCCTACAGCAAATGACTGTGTGTTGACTCCCACTGCCTGATGCTTCCTTCCAAGATTGAGCAGAAAATCCTCCAAGGAGTGAAGGTCATCCAGGTGGCTGACTGCTGCATCGATCACAAGCATCACCTGGGGAACACAAAAATCAGTCAAAACTCATTACAAGTACAAAGTAAAGTTAGAGACATCTGTATACTCCTAGTGGTCACTGTGGTGAACAGGACTCACCTTGGTGACATGGTCCAGGAACTCAGGGCTGGAGAGGCAGTCTTGTGTGGAACCGCAATTTGTATTGTAGTGGAAAAGACTGAGGAGCGCAGGGTCCAGCTCAAACAGTCTGTCACAGACAAATACCACACTGTTCTATAGGTGCATTCACACGGCACACAGACACAGAATCAATCTATAAATCGTGTATCTGCAAATCCCTCCTGCAAGCGTCTGATTTAGCAGCAGCTGTCTCAAAGTAAATTGTGCATTATTGCAGTCTGTCGCCAAGCAACAAGTCAAGCCTCCGGTCCCTGCATGGTGAAAGTGCGCAGCACAGGATCTAGCTTGATTCTCTCTCCACACCTGAGGTTTATATTCTGTGACCAAGACTCAATAACATCGTCTCACTTGCTAACAGATTATCTGCAGAAAGTAACACCTCACACATGTCCTTAACTGACTGTGGAATACTTTACCTGGAAAACATGATGACACCGTGAGGAACTTTGTTCTTGCCGAGGCTCTCCCAGCTGCCTCGTATCAGCTCCTTGTCTTTCCCTGATAGTTTCTCCATCCTTCCTCAGACAAACGCACGACACAAGTTCTTCTAGAAGGGAAACACACAACTCCTCTACAGGATGACAAGGCTCAGACTGAGGAAAGCCATAATATTTAGGTGAATCCTCAGACAAAACTTCTGCCAACCCACCTGAAAGACAAAGTAGAGCATCAAGTGAAAGCAACAAAGCTGTTTTGCTAAGAATGTTCAAAACAAAGGAGGCACAGCTGCTGGAGAAGTGACACACAATCATACTATACCTTTCTGAGGGCACTCTTCTCTGTGAACTTCTTCTGGTGCAGCCTTGCTCTATCTGTTTGTGTGTGTGTGTGTGTGTGTGTGAGAGAGAGAGAGAGAGAGAGAGAGAGAGAGAGAGAGAGAGAGAGAGAGTGTGTTTGTGTGTGCAGGCAAGCAGCCTTGTCTGACTCTCTGGTGCACTTGTTCTCTCTTTCCACGGCCCACAGTGCAGTCAGGAAGACAAGTTCTGCCACGCTCTTATCTGTCACACTGGCTGCTATCTCTCTCCCCTTCCTGTTTGCCTCTTGATATGCTCTCTCTCCAGCACTGGGATATTATTCATGCCACTGAAGGAGAAAAAGACGGATCTCTCGCTTCTGCTCCAGAGAGGCTGCAGCGAGCCACAGCTCCTCCTGCAGGTGAACACAGACTCTACATGCCCACATACATACAAAACCAAAACTTGGCCACTGGCCTTTTTACGTTGTAATCAAGTGAATACAAATAGCAATGAACAACAAAATGACCAGAAAACAACATTTTCTGCATTTTACTGTACAATTGCAGGTTTAAAGCAGGTGAAATTCATTTGAGGCCTACATCATTTATTCTGGATGTGTCTTCAGCTGCCTACATTCTCAACCCATGCATTTACAAAATTAACTGTGTGGGAATTTTAATATTGTGCAGTGGCTAGACTAATAAGAGACTTGAACACACCACCTTGGCAAAATTATATTGTTCATCTGCTAAGCAGAGCCACTCCTCAAACAGCAGATCATAGCATTCGGTGGCCAAACATGCAGCCTCTCATTAATCTAAATGAGATGTGTTTGTTCCCTTTCTCAGCCTCCACACACATTTGAGGCCACAGTTTGTTTAAATAGATGGTCGTCTGCTCCTTCACGCATTTTCATAGATGCAGATTCCCACTTAGATATTATCTAACAGGGTGCGAGAGATTGGCTTTGTGTTCAGATGTGCATCAGGGAATCAGAGGTGCACAGCTTTCTCCTGAGGGACTACACAGCAGAGTGGGGAGGGATACACGGTTCCCATGACAACCTGACAGGATGAAGCCCTTGAAGCTTTGTCATGTGATATTTGTGATTTCAAAGAAGGGACTATTTATGACATTTATTCATCAGTATGAAAATATTTTTTCTGCTTTTCATATCTTTTTTAAATGAACATGAGGATTATTCTGCTGTTTCAGTCTGTTTTCAGTCTGACATATCTGACATGCATATATATATAAATATAAAGTAATATTCAGACTGGAATCAACATTTTGAACTGAATATTACTTGCATGATATATATATATAGTGGAATCAACATTTTGAACTCATCTTGTTCTGAAAACACACAAGCACCGACTTCAGGAGCTCTAAAGCATGACACACTTGTCTACAAAAGATAACCATATGGTATGCACTGATCTTCACAACGATCATTTGATTGTGTTTACATACATATTCAGACGTGGTTTGTAAGTATAAATTATCTCTGAAATTCCTGGAAGTCAGCTGTCAAAGCACAAAAGTAGAGCGGAGGCCAGTGTACATGAGTATTTGATGTGGAGCTGCAGGATTGAAACAGACCACTGAGTCGGTCTGTGTGACTGCAGATGCACACTGAAGACTGTTTTTTTAGGTGGCAGTGTGGTTGTACAAATAACTGGGAGCACAATCGTCTAAGAAAAGACCATGTCAGACGATTGGTGTTCTTACAAGCTTGTTCATTTTTTTTGTGGATATATGAGCATTGTGGGATACAAAATCTCACCTCATAACAGTTATCCTTTTGCTTCTTGATTTCAGCTGGTGTTCTCATTGTGTTTTAAAATTCTATAACCATGTATTTATAATCCTCTAAATTACAGCCCCCATAATTCTGAGAAAAATTGTTGTAAAACCAAAAGCTCTTTTATTTTCTATATATATTCGACATGCATACATTTGTCGTGCATGTACAACATAACATGTCCAGTTGTATAAACTTTTATTTTCTTCCAGTTGTAATCCCCTAACACTGCAATTGTAAAGTCCAGATGGTTTATACTTCCATAATTTATTGCTGTACATCTTAAACTATCAAACATTTGGTGTGGATGGTGGACAGTAAAATGTCATGAATTATTTTTGAGGACAGCGTTGTTTTCTAGCGGGGAGGCCACAAAAAACTCTGTGCCGCCTGAACCTTTTTGATCATGGCATTTCTTCTCTTTTGGACTTCACGCTCTTCTCTTCCACATCTTCAATTTTCTCCCCATCGTCTACATTTTCTTCCCTAAATCAGACATGTTGGGTTAGAAAATAACTATATTGTAATTACATCGAACTTTTACTTGGCTGCAGGATTTGCCTTTTCTTCACTTAAGATGCAGGGAAAGCTCAGAAAATTATGTAATGTAACATGACCAAACCACATGAAGTCCTTGGCTCTTCAGCAGCAGTGCTATTCATAATTTTACCGGATGCAGTGGTATTACGCAGTAGAACAGGAAAACTTGCTAAAAATTCTCACTCAACACACCTGCCATGAGTATCATTTTCAGAGCTGTTGTCTTCATCATCCTCAGATCTGATTGCTTCTCCATTTTCTTCCACAAATTGCACCTTTAACCCAGCATTCGTCAGCTTGCTCCTGTATATCTGCTCCGCACGAGCCTTTGCATTCCTCTGCCATTAAAACTCAAAGTTAGCCTGCATGTCATTTACACTGTGTGGTCATCTAATGTCACTTACTCACCTGTTTCACCTGCTCAAACAAATAAGGGCGTTCGCTGACTCTGGTCTTCATGTCTCGTAATTCTCTCATGTACTCTCTCATTCTTTGTTGATCAGCCTCCCTTTATGTGAGAGAAGATTATAATGCAGACATGTGTGGTTGTTATGATGCAGTGATGAACTGCGGGCTAACTTCAAATCTTACCGGTGGCGCTGTAGTTTTTCCTGATACACTTCTTTTAAGCTGCTGTGTGGGTCCAGAAACTTTGCATGAAGGGCGACTGTTTTCTTCATGGTCTGGGATCTCAGTTGGTAGTTCATCAACCACTCTGCACTTGCTTGATTCTTACAGTCCCTCATTTCCATTGACTTTCTGTTAAATTAAAAGATTAAAAAGATATTTTATTCAACCATCATGTGTGTTAAAATTATACAAAGGAATATGAAGTCATGATAAAAAAACAAAACATATGATTCACCTGATGGCTGTGCAGCGCTTTCTCACAGCATCTGTGATGTATACAGGGAGTGTGTCAGCGGACAGTGACGTTAAAGTCCCAAGGGACTTGCTTCTGTTAAGAGTTTTTGGTATCTGGTGATGAGAAGAGAAAAACTTTACATACTATTGCATTTTTGCTAGCTTAAATCATAACTAAGCATTAGAATGGAAAATGTATTTTCATCTATTACTAGTAAAAGTCTTCAAATCTATGTAATAAAATGTTCCCTTTCAGTTTTCTTATGTGATGTTTTTGGATTAATAGAATAATATGTGGTTAATACTCTATTAAAGAGTCAAATATCTTTTACTATTCTGTGTTGGTGAGTTGATCTATTAAGTACAATACTAAAGGAACTCAAAGACCTTCCAGGTGTAAGTCATAATGCCATTAAAGTTCTCATAAAAGGTAATTTACTACAATTATGTTTGTGATATTAATCTGCTAATATTGTAATAACTGTAAGTCATGTGTACAGCAGATTTCCTGTTTTTAGCTAAGTGTACCTAAATACAGCATGTGTTATCAGTAGAAACTGCCCAAAAAGGTCAAAGAGTTTCATAAAGCAGTAACAGAAAGCAACTTTCACTGATTCCCCTGGTTCATTCTGATGCTTTGAATTCATGTAAATTACAGTTATTCTCTAATTGTCCTTTTTTGGGAACCATCATCCACCAAGAGTGAATGTAAATAGAGGTGATTCTTCTGACACAGAATATGTGAATAATTTCATAAATAGAAATTGAGTACAACAGAACTGATATTACAGAGCAGGAGATCATGAATTATAGAGATGAGGTTTGGTGGGCAAAATGGGACACAGGACCATTTAGTCTTTCTTTCAATATAGTCTACTGTATCATATTCTAAACTGCATTACAATGCCACAACTGAGAGGACTGGTCTAGATGACCTTGAAGAAAAATACCACATAAAGCAAACAAGATTAAACCCAACAATAAATCTTTTGCCTTATGACAAAAGCACAAAAGGAAATGTAAAATGTGACCTGGTCAAATTCCTTTGCCACGTCTCATGAAATAAACACTTCTAAGTATTGAGGGACCACAAGAATATGTTCCATTGAAGAGCTGGGAACAAAAACAATGTGGCTAAACATGTCTTCTTCTTCTTCACAGGGAGCAGTCATAACAGATAAGCAAGATTAGAAGGAATCAAATATGTTTAACTATGATACTGTACATATTTGTGTATACTCAAAGAAAATGTTTTACCTGTGAGTCTTCCAGGCTCATCCTTCTTTGCCTTTCAGGGAGAGCTGAGGTCCTCAGGAAGAAAGGCTGACACTTTGTTACATCTTTACTCTGCATTTTCCTCAGTGCCTCTGTCTGTGCAGCCTTGTGCAGTCTATTGAAGTCAGGGACCTGATGGATGATTTTTGGCTTGAAGCTCGGCTTCTCATCCAGGAATCCCAGCTTTGCCTTTCTGGTGCGTTCAGCTGTGCGGAGTTTTGGCCCATTACACAATAAGGCATTCTCTTGTTGTGCTGACGTCTCAGTTTGGATCTTCCTGCAAACTTCCTCCTGGTCTGTGCAGAATTATAGTCAGATAAGACAGAAACCAAAGTTAAACAGTTATTTGGTTGAAATGCTTAAAACTAATAAACAAGTGTAACTAATAAATAATCACACACATTCTGTTAGTAATTTCCTGGTTATGTATTTATTAATTTAAGTTGTTATACTAAATTATTACCATCAAAAAAAGAAACCCACCATTTGACTTTGACTGTGGTGAGTGTTTTATGTCTTTGTGAGGAGGTGTTCTAATAAGAGGAGCGTTGTTTTTCTGATCATGGGAGACCTGTTTTAACATTGCTATCAGTTTCTCCATTTTCTCCCTTTCTCTCTCCTGGAAGCTGAAAGGCTTTTGGATAGAGAGCAAGAATTGCATCCTCTGCTCATGGCCCTGCTTCCTCTCCTTCTCTCTGAGTTCCATCATGTCCTGGTAGACAGGCTGAATTACATTGCTTGGGACAGGGAGAGCACAGAACTTCTTCTGACACTCAGCCTCAGCCTCCTCCTCTTTGCTCAACTGTGTTGATTTGCATGAAGCTAAACGGTCACACTGTTGGGTCCTGACAGAAGCATGCGTTGGGTTTATAGAAGATAAGCAGGCTGGAGAAGATGTGTTAGGCCTCTGTGACTGTTTGGGATTTTGTGATGTCAGCGGAAAGGCAGAAACAGACCTCCTCATCCCTGCATACCTGAAAAATATTAAAATCACATTAGAGAGAGATCAAACAATAATCAGAGAAAAACATAAGTCGTTTGACAGAACATACAGTATCTGGTGGGTTAGTTCTTTTTTATCAGCAGGCTTCAAATTCACATTTGTTGAGAGGAGAGCATTCTGAGAAATCCTCTTCTCCAACTCCTCGATCTGTCTCTTCTCTGTCTCCTGCAGCTGATCTTGGAGGGCGTCCCTTAGAGCACTGAGGTGCTCCTGGAGTAGTAGCTCTGATCGAAGACCTTCCTCTAGCAATGGATTCATCTTTGACATATTTCTGTGACCTGTAATAATGAACAATAACAATAATAAAAACATGGGGAAAGTTTATTCACACATAGAAGACATCAAACCAAGTAACAACTTCATAATGTGCAACCGTGTGGACACTGAACCTAACTCTCTAAAAAAAAATCATAATCTGACATTTTATAAAAATAAGCACAGATGATTGATATGTAGAGCAAAATTATGCTTTTATTAATGGTCAATCAATAATAACAATCGTGATTTGCAGACATTGATCAACTAGCAGACTCCACCCCAGAGTGTGTAAACAGTCTGAATGGGTTACTATGGCAACGGCTCCACTCAACACTGTCGATTTAGGTCGCATGAGCGTAGTTTTCGCTAAACTAAGCTTACCTTTGTCTTTGTACACAAAGTTCCTTTCTGGTTTCTGTCGCTTATACGCAATAAAATATACTAAACCAAAGAAATACAACTTTAAAGTGAGAATAAGTAGCAAACCTGGGAAAAGATGAGTTTCAGGAAGTATTTCTACACGTCGAAGCGTCCTCCAAATTATTTGCGGATAAACTGCAGCTTATATGTTTACCTACTATTGTCTGGCGTTAATGTTAAGTTCCGAGTCTGAGGTCTAAAGCGAAACATATCTTGCACTTGTACCCATTCAGTCGTCTGTTTTGGTAGCATTAGCACTATTTGTGGACAGTAGCAGAAGCGCGAGCGGCGGAATACGCTTTCTGTGATTGGACAAGAAACCGGAAGTACTTCCTCTGGAGC
The DNA here is from genome assembly GCA_036025115.1 of Ambassis agassizii. Taxonomy (NCBI): domain Eukaryota; kingdom Metazoa; phylum Chordata; class Actinopteri; family Ambassidae; genus Ambassis; species Ambassis agassizii. The sequence continues at coordinate 4,450 of JAVQJX010020585.1, read as the reverse complement.
GCCTGTCAACACAACATGGCTGGATTACAGAAAGGACGCGGCTGCTCTTTTTCTTTTTTTTAGGACACATTGAAGGGGAAGTGGTTATCTGCCTGTTGTATAAAAGTATTCAGACGTCGAAGTTGGATTGTTTCCTTCAGTATCACGCGGGGCTTGTCTCGTGTGTGGACAAACTGAAGACAGAATCATGCACAAGCTTTCAAAAGCACCGCTGGCCTTAAACGGACTTGGCCGGTGTTTCATAACAGAAAAGCAGTTTTCTGTTGTAAAACATGTAAGGAGAGGATTAGTGTGTACAGAACAAGGCAAGAATGAGGTTTATGATGTTATTATATCCGGAGGAGGGATGGTTGGCTCTGCAATGGCATGTTCCCTCGGTGAGTGCTATATTTAACACAGTGTAACACACTGAATCTGTGTGATGTGCCCTTGTCTTCCTCTTAAACTTGTCCCTCTGTTTAAAGTCACGCTTACATCTTAGGCGTCATCTGACGTGCTGTTATTTATTGTTATTATATGTCATATCAGTAATGACAATAGTTTCATCTTCTCACAGGTATGGATCCTAACCTCGTGGGTAAAAACATTCTGCTACTTGAGGCTGGCAACAAGAAAGAAATGGACCAAGTCCCGCCCACCTACAGTACAAGAGTCAGCTCTATCAGTCCAGGCTCTGCCACACTCCTCAGTGGTACAGTATACACTTCCATCCTGACATATTCAATCTTATAGGTAACTTAAGGTGTATGTGTTGGGAGTCTGTCCCTGCTGGACTATTACCTGCCCTGTATGAGATAAGCTAGGGATCAGACACTGTCCAGTCACCCTGGTTTAGCAAGGATCATATCTGACCTCAGTTGTTCCTTACATGATAGGTCACCTGGGCTATTTCCTGACACATTTAGTATCTTAAATAAGCGTGTGAAATAGAATAGAATAGAATCATACTCTATTGATCCCCGAAGGGAAAATTACAGGCGCCACAGGCAGCCATGAGCAGGTGGTGGGGGTGGGGTTCAGTGGTTCAAGGGCACCTCAGCAGTAACTCTCCAGAGGTGAGCTGGCACCTCTCCAGCTAACAGCCCACCTCCATGTGTCCAGGGCTGGACTCGAACCAGCGATCCTCCGATTCAAAGTCCAATGCCCTATGGACTGAGCTACTGCCGCCCAAAATAGTCCACATGCAGCTAACATCTCTTATAAGGTTATGGCCTGGAAAAGAGCCGGTCTTGACTGTGTCATTTCAGTTTGTTTGCCTCTTTAAAACATCCTCCTTACCCTCTAGAATCCATTAAAATAGCAGAACATGACCACCAGTCCAGACCTGTGCATTATGCTAAATTACTTTGATTGATGGACTTGTGAGTGAATCCACTCTTTCCTGATTCAAGTCTACAGGATAACAACAATTATGTCTGTAGATCACACAGTCACTGCACCAGGATATAAGTACTGTTTAGCAACAGTAATGAGAGACAGACAGGCTAAACCTTTGCTTAACCGCTGAAAGGTTGACCTTACAGTGCGAAACCTTTTTCTAGATATCAGACTTTATCTGACACCAAATGTCAATAGAGATTAATTAGAGATAAATTGTAAATGCTGTGGAGAGTGAAACTTCTCCTGGCTCAATTGGAATAAACAAAAAGTAACGGCTATACATAGACTTTTTTCATACAGGGCGTCCCATAAAAAGTTTCCATACAGAGGAAAATACAAAGGAAATTATATCTGTATTTGAAGATTTGCCCCCGAAAATCATTGTAATACTTAAGTCACAAGAAACTTGCAATTTAGTATGTTTTATGATATTGAACTTGTTGGTCCAGTTATGATCATTATAACACCACCAAAGATATACAGTTATTTGTTTTAAAGAAAGCTAGTATTGTTGGAATACTGAAGTGGTACAATGGAGAGTGATTGTTTGAAACACTGACACTGAAATTGTTCTTAAATCTGCATTCCCAGGTATTGGAGCATGGGAGCACATCACAAAGATGAGGTGCAAGCCCTATAAAAAGATGCAGGTAAATCTATTTTCCTGTCTTTATTATATTAACTTCTATCTGTGTAACTCAATGACTTAAACCTTCACTGTGCAGCGACGTCAAAAGTTCATATAGAGATGAAAATAACTGTAACATCTCCCAGAATACCTCTGTTACACAATGTATGAAGTTTTTCTTCATATGACTTCCAAACTTTCTAATTTACTGACATACTGTATGTATTTCTGTCATCCATCAGTCATAGTACCATGCAATTTGTGGGGAGAAAAATCTGTGACACTCAGTTTCTACTCAGTCATTCAGCTTAATGAACAAGCAACACAATACTGCATCATATAATCATGTATACGGTATGTAATTGTTCACATTAAAATGGCAAGCGGCGGTTTCGTGTAACATGCATTTTGTTCATTCCTTTGTGCAATTTATGCCTTTTCAGTAGCTCTGTGCAATCTGTGGCTCACAAAATGCCAAAGTACACAAGGTATATGTAAAAACAGTCCTTCTCCCGGCACTTTCAAAGCACTCTGCCTATTCTTGTTTTATTTATTAAAGCCATGTTTTCTATGAAGAATAAATCATTGTGACATTTTTAAATTGGTACTTCTTCCCCCATCTTCTAATTATGAAGATTCATGTGAACAACGGGAAGAAGATGAAAGATTAGGAGAGTGGTTGTTTGCTGCAGAGTGAGCCCGCTTTACGGCTATGGGTGCAGGCTCGGTCCCTCTTGTAAGATGTGGTCGGTGTGTACCAAACACCAGACCGCAGGGTTTCTCTCTGGGCCTAAGATGTCATCATGCTGTGCCTTACAGTGATTATGGTAGTGTACCTCTCCCATTATACCTTCACTCTTCTACCACTGTTTTGGCTTGTTTGCCCAGTGTATCTCAGTCATATACATCTCTGCCATAGAAGTGGAAAGTATGTACAACTGAGGGTCAACTCTAAATAGCATTCATTACACACAGTAAAATACTTTTTCCACCTTAAATGTCCCCCAAACACGCACAGGGAAAATCAAGGTATTATTTTCTCCATGTATCTCTCTATAAAGTTCAGGGGAATTCTATTGTGTAAGTGTTGCACAAAAAGCAATATGTCATTCTACCCCGAAGCTGAATCATTTCACCCTGCATTAAACAAAACCAAAACAATTTTTGGGCTGGCCTCAGTAAATCTTTCTTCCTAACCACTTATCACAAGTTGTAAACCCACTGCCATTAGTGGTTTTCTGTGGGGTATGTCCCCTTACTTTATGGCAAGTTGGAGAAAAAAGTAGTGCAGCAGCAGCATATTACTGCAGAATGATGGGTTCTGTCACCATAGTTACAACCCAGAAGAGGATTAACCTTGTAAAAACACTTTCACCCCCCTTCAGTCAAATGGTGCTTTCAGGGTTGGAATTACAGTAGCCGAAAACTCATTCTGCTGCTTCTGGTCACAGATAAATATTGACTCACTCTGTAATGTTCACAAGCATGTCATTTGTTATTTGTGTTTCCCTCAAAAAAATCCACATCACAAAATTTCATCCCCCACCTCACAGAGCTGCATTAAGCTAAAGTCCATCCAGAGGGGTGTTGGTGACCATCATCGCTCTGGGTTTGATGTATGCAGGCTGTGCCAACCTCCAGCTTTGAGCAAAGTTAACAACTTTGATGTGTTTAGCTCACTTCTCTGCCCAGCTATATATAGGTAGAGGGGGATGCAATTAAGGATAGACTAGTAGACCACAGGCGTAATGAGTCTTTCATTTAGGTTTGGGATGCCTGCTCAGATGCCCTGATCACATTCGATAAGGAGGAACTGGAGGATGAAATGGCATATATCGTGGAGAACGACATCATCGTGGCTGCAATTACTAAACAGCTGGAGAGTCTGCCTGGTAAGCACAGCATATATATGATTACAACATGACATGCACAGTAGCTTTCTCTTCCATCTGTCTAATGGGCTCCGAGTCTGGCAGCTAATGTCACCTTTTAATTCCATCCAGTCCCCAGCTTTTGTTTATTTGTACTCTCTCTCTCTCCGTGTGACTGTTTTTAAAGACGAACTCTTGGAGCCATCCATGTTTTTCCTGCAATTTCAATCAAAACCTCACATTTTGGGAACTACGGCTCCCCGGCGCCCTCCGAGGACACGTGAAATGATCCAGTGACCTATTTAAAGCTGCCATGTGTTTCCGAGCTTTGCCACCTCCTGAGACACTAAATTGCTGACAGTGTATAATGCTGTTGACATTAGACCAAGTTTTTTGAGGTTCACAAATAAAACTCAGCTCTGCTATGTGCTTGACAGTTAAAGTGGCATATTTATAAACAGTTCTCAACATTTTGCACCAAACAACGGATGTGTGGTTACGGCACGTTTTGTGCCTCATGTGCCTCCCGTTTGTCCACTCTCTCTCTCTCTCTCTCTCTCTCTCTCTCTCT
>JAVQJX010020575.1:0-13603 GCA_036025115.1 Ambassis agassizii | reverse complement strand
TATATATCTTTTTTCCCCACCAGTGACCATGTTTACTGTCATTCTGATAAAAAAAAGGCCCAAACCTTCTAAGGTCATCTCATTTTCAGCTGCACAGCCTTCCCCTAAAACTACATTTTTATGAAATATTGTGAAAGTTTCAGGCTTATCTGTGATCTGCCATTTCAGCATATTGAGTTGTTTAAACACTGAAGCAGTGAGCTCGTGTTCCATGACGACCATGAAGGAAATGGTGGCAGTGAAGCCAGTTGCAGACGGTCAGACAACACACCCACTTCCCCCTCTGGGCCTTTATGCGACTTTATATAAGGCATTCCTGAGTGCTAGTCAGGCCTGGTGTGTTTACACAGTGCTGGGTGCTTACCCTTGGCACTGGCTGTTTGAACGGTGCAGGAGCTTCAGGGGCAGTGTGGCTAATAGGAGCTAGCGGGAGGAACAGTGAGGGGCAGACACACTGTACTAGACATCCAGAGCCCTGGGTATCAGGAGAGCTTTATGCTTTGCACTCCAGCCAGGACTGCAGGCAGGAACCCCTGTGTTCCTGAAACACGCTGCTTTTTTTTGATGGCTTGGCATGCAGGTAAAATAACAGAAATGTTTGTGTGCGACTGGAGATAATGGGGAAAGTCATTTCGCAGACCTAAAATATCTTGAGATATTGTTGTGCTGTATGTTCCAGAGATAGGATTTAGGCAGGTAGAAAATAAACTGAGCTTTCCTCAGGGTACTGAGTGGCTCCTGCTCAGATCAGTCTTATGGCACAAAAGCAAGTTCAATCATAAGAAAAGATTTTTTGTTTTCCCCCGTGTGACAACCAAGGCTTCTCAGTGTCTACACTGCACTATTTTACCCCTTCTCCTCAGGTTGTTACTACCCTTCCCTTGCTTTCTCAGCCATCTTTTCATATGTTTAAAGGGCAGTTTATTTTCCATTTGCAGGGGGAAAATTAATCTTTCTCTGCGGTGGTGGCAGGCCCAGATCCTGGAGGAGGTCTATTACCTCTTCTGCCAAGTAGACTCCCCCTCCAGGTTGAATTGCATTAATACCTCCTTTATAGCCAATCAAGTGGACAAATCATATATTTTAAAAACAGTAAAAATAATTGAAGAAACCTCTGATGAATAAAAAAATAAATAAATGTAGGACATAGGAGGTGACACAAAAGAGTAGAAATATTACATGATGTGTGGGGTTCGGGGGAGCTGACATTCCCTCTCCTCACAGCAGAAAAGGAAAGGAAGCAGATGAGAAGTATGACAAACACCTTTGATTTCTCTTCGATGTCTGTGTCAGCACTGTGTCGGCAAACCTCCAGCAGGAGCAGCCTCACAGAAACAGCAAAGTCTGCACTGTTTTATAAATCACAACGCATATCTAAGAATAATTTAACAGCCATGTCAGAGGTGTAGAGGTCTTTGAAGAAACAGATACATCATGCTCCCCTCAGTGCCAATTACACTGAAGAAAATGAAGCTCTATGAGTTTTCTTATATTATCATAAAGATATTTTAAGAATCAATAAGGTTAACTACTGTTAATCATCGTTAGGCCTGGATTTGACCCATTTGCAAGACGCAGGTTGTTCAAAGATGATTACAACACTGACGTGCACACACACAAACAACGTGTGAAGAGGAACATCCCTCTGAGTGTATAAGAAATAAAGCATCTCCTTCAATCAAAGTACACCTCTATGAACGACAATCTTACCCGCTAAAGTGAGAGCTTACAACATAAATGTGCCTCCTTCATTAACTTAATATCATTCTGTTTTGTTTAAAAGCTGCACAAATCTTTTAAGCCCAGTGGAAGCCATTATGCTGAAAGTTGGTAAAAAAAAGAAAAAGTGCAACAATAACACAAACCTCAGACCTGACTCACGCTATAAACACAAATCACTGCTCTTTACTACTTGCTAACAGAGGGTGCTAATTAATGTTGAGCTCGTAACGTCAGTGTCTGCCGCTGAATTACATCGAGCCTTTTTCTCCTCTCAGGTATAACAAGTGTTCCCCCCCAATGAGCCTGAAGTGAGATCTGATAAAAGTGCAGTAGAGTTTTTGGCAGGCAGCACTTATTTCTTATCAATAAGGCCTCTGGTTAAAAAGCGCCATGCTCAAAATACCACACTAAAAATGTTTTACTGTTCAACCTTTCTTTTGGTTACAATCAAAGTACCTCAGGTTATATGGTTTGGCATTTTAAAACACACACGGGGAAAGTTTCAGAGTACAAAAAGGAAATCTTACCGTCTCTTTGTTGGGCAGCAGCTCTTTCCGGATCCTGAAGAAGTTTTTGCCGAACTGTCTCAACCCTTTAATGAAGCGCTTCTGCAATTTTTCACAGAGGAGGAGAGGGAGAAAAAAAAAGAGCAGTTAAAATTTGTGAAGTCAGCTAAACAGGGACTACATAAAGTTAACTGCTTAGCACCACAACAACAAAAAACAAAACCTGTTTTCATTTTGTGTCTGTGGTTTGATGTGTATTTTAGAAACCTGTGCAGCCGTTTAAACTCCGGTGCAAACACAGCCATGTCAGGGCAAAACCAGAGAGGAAATGACAAGCAAGTCAGGGAGAGACGCTGAGATTAACCCCGTCATTTCATGTGGAGGTTAAATACTGTTAGACTAAAGCTATTTAATATAAAAACATACACAACAGCGTGGTGAATATGTCTCACAAGTGAAAGTTCAAAGTCAAAGTTAAGAGGGGAAATATCTCTGTGGACGGTTTCTGTCTCTGTCTTTATATTTAACCCATTTAAAAATCATAGAAAATTCACAAAAAAATATTTGGACACAAGTGAAAAGCTACATGATGACACAAACTGCTACTTCATAACATCGGCTTTAATCTGACCTGAATGTGAACATGCCAGCTCACTTCAATAAGAATAAAAACAACACAGATCTGCACAACCTAAATATATTTCTTCTCCTTTAAGAGCCACAGACTGCGAGCCATAAAAAGCGACGGCTGAAAACATTCATAACCAGCGAAGCAGACAACCAACAGATTTACTTTCTTGCTCCAGAGGCGAGCCCCGTTCCTCAGTGGTCTCAGCCAACCGTTTCCACCAAGTAACTCCAGCAAAAAGCAGGGAAAAGTCCTCAGGGAGCACAGCACAAATCTCTATGTCCAGCCACGGGTAAAGGAAAAATTAGGAGGCAAATCCACAATGTCTCTGACAGTACGTCGATTTTTTATAACAAGAAAGAAATAGCTTGTCACTCTCTGCTCTTCCACTACAAAGGGGAAGGCTTTACATGTGATCTTTCTGCAAGAGAGCCTCTGGCTCGCAGCAGGCTGGAAAACCTGAAGTGGAGTCCTGCTCTTCATTTTAGAGTTTGGCACAGCGCTCTGTTCAGCCTGTTCTCAATCCTCTCACACTGAATGAGCAGGCTGGGTGTCTCTCTCAGAAAAACCCAAGCCTCTGCTTGTTATTAAAATGACACCATTTCCTTAAGAGCAGTCCTTTAAATGCATTCAGGGCTTTGGGGTGAGCGTACACAGAGGCAAAACCAGCTGGCAGCCGGAGAGGGGAGGCAGGCTGACACAATTTGTGTAGAGAAAGGACATGGTGGAAGGAGACAAGTGAGACGGAAAACCTGACATGGAGTCTCTGTCTGAGGAGTTCATTTTCCATGCCATGTACTGTACGTTATGTAACCACATGAATGTTTACATACTCAGCTTTGGTGGGGAACAAAAGCCAAATTTACAGAAGCAGCAGAGCCAGCTGCAAAACACAACTGTCATCCAGGAGGGAAAAATTACAGGCGAGAACGAGAGGACGAACTAACCAACGGGAATGAATGACTATACTTTACTCAAACAAACTCACTACAGTCTCAAGTTTTCCAGTTTTAGTTTGTGAAGACAGAATGTAAAAGTGCAGGGCTGAACTAAGTCAGTCTAAATAATCCAACAAAAAGATGCCTGATCAAGCAGAGTGCTGTGACAGCTGAACCAAAATAATGTCTGTATCCATCATGAGACAGCTGCTAATTTGAATTCATCAGATTGAAGGTGTAGCAGTTGATTAGCCAGTAGATGGAGCCGTCTCTAACAGAAGTGCTCCTCATCTCTAACCACTCAAGGGGTTAAGGGCAGATTTGGGCTGTCAGTCAAACATCCAGAGCTGCACATATCCCCACTGTTGCAGAGGATCAGCATTAAAGTGATTGTTTGACAGTTGCTGATAAAACTAAGTAAATACACTGCTCTGATATTTGGATGAACTTGCTGAATGAGAGGCTGCTGTGTCAAAAATCAATTAGACCTGCTCGTGTAGCCTGCATCTATCCTTAATTATGTTCCCAAACTGTACTATTTACTCAAGTCTGTGTTTGTCTCCACAGAAGAACTCACCCCCCCAACTCCTCCCTCCTCCACCCTTCCGTTTTCTTTCTCTTGCTGCCTCCCTCCTCCCCTCTCTACATGTCGGCTCCAGTTTAAGGCTCCATTTCAGCTGCCTGGGCTCACTGCTCTCCAGCCCAGCTAATAAATCATCCGCCAATCTGCTCCCTGAATCGCTCTGCCCCTGCTCCGATTGCTCCAGCCCTTGGTTGCTAGGCAACACCGTGGCAGAGGAGGGGCTGAGAGAGCCAGAGCGAGCATTCACCCGAGAGAGAGAGAGAGAGAGAGAGAGAGAGAGAGAGAGAGAGAGAAGGGGGTGAGGAGGGGGGGAAGGCAGCTGGGTGGAAGCGCTACCAAATGGCCATCCGCTGTGCAGAAACAACAGGCTTCTCTCTCTGAGTGTGTTCCAGAGAGCTGGCGCTTTTCACCCGCCCCAAGTTTCCCCTCAGAGCCTAACAGTGCACTATTGTGAGGCAGGAGAAGAGATATTTAAAAAGAGAAGAAGAAGAGAGGCGAAAAATTCAATAGACCATTGTTGTGTTTGCGTACTTCCTGCTTGAGAGCCGATTGTTGAGAGTTGTAAAACTGGTTAAGATAATGTGGTCATAGGCACAAAGATGGTATCATAATGACAAACAAGAGGGCAGGCTCACACATGGAACATAATTCCAGCTAAATGTCATTCTGTGAAAAAGCACACAAAACCATCCAACAGCAAACAAAGCGACTTCCACACAAGACGGAGTCATTTTACTTGAGTTGTTGTTAAAAGCTGACCTTTCTGGGGCTGATGTGTATAAAAGAAAAGAGCTGAGGACAATCAGTCAGCGACCCAAAATCAAAGGGGAGGGGGGGGGGGGGGCACACAGTGCTGTCTGTTATAAAATATTATCTCATAAAAAGACTGGCCGCAGTGCACAAGGAGGAAATCACAACATGCTTGAATGGGGGGAACCGCACTGACAGACACTACACTACACCGCATCCTCTTCACATTGAAACCATACAGTCTAGATATGCTACAATGTTGAAGGACACATATGCCCCTCTGTATTAAATCTTACTAAATAATAGTGTTCAGTAGTTATAATTTGTTTTTTAACAGACAGTAATCAAGACAACAGCGTCGTCTTGACGTTTTGGCAGATAAACTAACATTGACTGCTTTCTCCGACACAAAAGGTGACAGGAAATTCCAGTACACACCCATCCTGCCTGCTATTTAGTTACTAAACAAGTCTAAAGAAACACTGCTGCCACTGTACCGTGATGCTGAGAAAATACACTGTTGACATTAAACCCCGTGTGGCCTGAAGCAAAAAGACAAGAGGACAGTATGTTTTATTTTTATCACCTCCCCATGGTTGTGTTTGTTTGGTCTGTAAAAGCTTGTGTTCTACCACTGGGGGGGCTGCTGTACTTTCTATCCCCTCTCCCTTGCCTTCCTCTTTCCCCTCCCATCCCGGTGATTTCTGCAGCCTGCTCCAGTCATCCATCAGTCGAAGAGACACTGCCGGAGATAAACCGCGGCACAGTGCAGCTGGCTGAGGAATAGACCTCCTGCCCTGCAGCAGTCATAGATCAGCCTCTGTGTTTCTGACATGGTGACGCACAACACTACCACCACCGCTGCTGCTGCTGCCGCCTCTGCTTGTTTATATGGCACCTCCTGATGGCCAATGCATTACTAGCACCTTATATTTACCATGTTGAAAGGCAGCAGCCTCAGGTGAGGAGACATATTAGCACATTTACTGCACAATATATGATCTCATTACAGATTTTACCATTGCTGAAGCTGCAGTTAAGTCTTTAGCTGACACAATAGTTTATTACTCTATCAAATTATCAATAATGATTATCAACGTAATAGGGTTTCTATATATAATTTTTCCAAATTCAGCACTGACACTTTCATTTAATAACTTCATTTTTCCAGAATTAAAAGAAGCTGTTCCTGCTGCTGATAATCACATCCTCTCAGCTAAACTGTGGTTTAATGCTTTACAACTATTCAGTGTTACAACACAACTTCTATTTCACAATAAGGCATCAGTGAATAAATAAACTGTATAAAAGAAACAACCTGTGTGCTTCTCAGCTCGGGCTTATTTTCACTGTTTAGACTATCACAGAGATGGAGAGAAGCTCTGTGTGGGCAGAGAGCATTGATTTGGTGTCTGATAAAACAGAGACGAGAAGAAGTGGTGCAGTGGGATCGCCTTCGTCGCTTAATAAATGTAGAGAACTGCTCCATGTCAGACAGTCTGAAATGGTTTCACAGACGCATAATAACAAATTACATTTTCCTTTTTTCTTGGTGGTTAAATCAACCGCTCCTCTGCCCTCAACAACAGCGACAGCAAGACTATTTAGATGAATTATTTATTGTTTTATATTTTATTTATTAAAGAATGAATGAGACTCTTTTCTGGTGTAATCTATAGTAATCATCCCTGCTCTGAGTGAGTGGTGCTCGCTTTAAGGTGATGGATTCTCAGATGTCCTAAGAATGCCACAGTGAAAGATGTTACAAATCTTTTCTGGAGTCTTGCAAGAGGACAATAAAAATAAAAAACTGCTTTCTGAAACTGTCACTTCCTCTAGAGCGAGCTGACATTGAAGGGCATACCATATTTTTGTGCAAGGAAGTATTATAAATATTTTCTCGACTTTGTGGGCTTGCGATGAGGTGCAGGATTATATGCTATGTGGCAGCAGCTGCAGGCAGAGCGAGCAGAGGTAAGGTTGGGTGGGGGGGTGGGGGGGGGGCAAAAGAAGTCAAAGCAAGGAGAGGGGGGTGACAAGTGACCCCGCAGACAGGATGATTCTGTCATTTCAGCAACCCCCGCTGTCAGTTTTATTCACATCTCTAAAGAAATGACTGGGGTGAAAAAAAAAGAGCAGGCAGGGATAATGAAGCCAGTCCTGGATAGAAGAAGGAGAGGAGGAGAGGCAGACCAAAGGGTGATAAATAAATGAAGAGGAGCAGGGCTGGTTTCTGTGAGTGTGTCAAGGTCGGAGCTACATTTACACCTGTCCCTCAAGGCTGGAGGGCTGAAAAGGCACAAGTGGTGATCAGATCACTGGAAGCTGTGTCCTTGGCTGGCCCGAGTCAAGACGCTGCTTCCCCAGGCTGCAGACACTGTGGGGCAGGTGGAGCACAGACGGCCCGCTGACTGCCTCCACCCACCCACACAAACACACACCCGGTACTGAACATGGCGAACATTGTGATCTGGACTCCCTGACATCTACTCCAGTTGCATAATGCTGTTGCAACATGATGGAATAACTCTGTGCATGTGTGAAAAGAGTGTGGAAATGTGATCATCACATGATGTTGTCTTTAAGATGTGGCTTTATTGTTAAATTAAGTTAAATATTTTAATTATTATAGTGTCAATGTAACACACAATTACACATTCAAACAGCATCACACTGCATTTAATCAAAATACCAAGGAAAGTTACTCAAGTGTTAATTTCATTCTCTGAATCTGATTATTTACAACTTCACTGCCTGTATGCAACAGTGAAAAACGCTCTGCTGTGGTTGTGCACAGTAATAAAATCCCACATTAACAAGAACTCCACCCGCTCTGAATACCTTTAGCCAGCTGTTCAGCTTAATGTCAGGAGGTATGCATGAATAAATAGAAATTCATAATCAGTCCATAAACAGACGGCTCTCTTAATTAGTTGTGATTCACTGAGGTCCTACCACATGTAATATGAATGTGCCCAACATGTATAATTACAAGACAAATACACTCATTCACAACCACTGGATCGGAGCTGTCAGCATCAAAGCTTCAACATCACAAAACAATATCAAAGAGAGGGGGGGCAATCTGCCCAAGAGAAGGAAAACAGAGTGCTGAAGCTTTCAGCTGATCTACAGTCACATCAGTCAGTAGTGTTATCTTTAAAAAGGAGTGGGTATACAAATATGCAGCGCAGTGTGTCACAATGCATCAAGGCCAAAGCCGCAGCGCTTACTCGTTCTGACATGGTTGTAATTCAACGCTTTGATTCCCCTCCTTTCCACTCATCATGTGGTGTTTGATCAGGGAGAAGAGCTGCCATTTTCTGATTCCAGCTGTGGTGAAATTCACATCTAAATTCAAATGGAGGCTAACATTACCAGCCCTCTGTCTTTTCCCTTTCCAGACTTCCATGCTAAAGATTTATTCTGTGGGTGATAAACAGGATGCAGCTGCTTTTCAGCCTTGGAGGAGCTGGAAAATGACGAGTGGTTTCTTTTTTTTTCTTTTTTCTTTCTGATGTCGTGTGAGGCTGGGCCAAAAGCCCTGTATTAACTCCCTCTCAACAGCTCCCTCTAAAGACACAAAATCAGCTCTGACAGAGAGCAGGCACCACACACCACAAAAATACACCAATGTCTAATTATGTTGTGTGCTTATTAAAGTATGATGCATTAGTTAAATCAAAATTTAAAGCATTCTTTTCTTACCACTTCATCTTCAGACCAACATTTCTCTATCAGTTTGGGTACCGGCTTCTTCACTAGACGCTGCAGAGCTTTGCCTGCATCATAGCTGCTCTCGTGAAGCTGAAAATGAATAAATAAATAAAATCAGCACACATTTATGATTACTTTCTAACTTTCCCTACAGTCTCACACATCTGTATTCACACTTTTATTTAGCTGGATTACAAAATAAATTGATTTTTACACCCAGGATGTTATTACGTACAAATCTTTGAGCATCTGTATAAAATGCTATGCCAAGACCCAAGTACCAGCCTGGAAATAAACAACACAATGACAAAGGCAACTGCTGTGCAGCCTCAAGCTTTGTGTCACATTCAATTGGGTGAAAGCAGGCAGCGCTGGACCTCTTCCTCTGAGAATAAACAAGCATCACTCATTGGAATTGCAAATAAAGAGGAAGGTCAAGAGACAATGACCTGCCCGCTATGTTAATTTTCCAGTTTATAGAGTCGGCATATAAATGCCCTGTTTATGATGATTCTAATCTCTTTCTTGTGCTTGATTCCTTCATTGTCAATGTGATGGACAAATCCCTCATTATGCTGAATGTATTGTTAACTTGTGAGGCTGGGTTTACTAAAGGGGGCTCCATCAGCTGGCTCAGGGGCCTTATCATCGCCCATCACTCACATTCACACTCAAACCTTTTGTTGTGAAACTCGGGAAGGATTTTATTTTGTGCACACGATTGATCACTAGAGTTAGACTTACAGTGTTAAGTGCGTTTAATGTAGTGTCATCTCGAGAAGCTGCTAGACACCCATCTTCTGTTGAGCCTCCGTCACACATGCCTGCAAAGGCAGCCATGCTCCTGTGGACACAACACAACGCCATCAACATTACAAAAAAGCCCAAAACATCACTTTGCTTAAAGTGAGACGAGAGTACATGATCACATACAACGCTTAAGCTAATTTCCAAGAAAAATATGAGATACTTTTGACAGCCTAGATTAAAAAATAAGTAGGTATCTTTCATCACAATAAATGGATTTATTTGACAATTTCATAATTTATTGAAAACAAGGTCTAAGCAGATGCTAGTTAACAAATAGGGCCGATAAAAACAGACTTTAGTGGGAGCTGTACCACACTCTCTATGGTGGCAGGGAGTGATTAATTACACAGCACCCTCTGACTATGACATGCCAGGGAAACCCGTTAACACCCATCACTTGAACTGCAACATCATCTCATGGAGCACAGATGACTGATTTTCTCCCCTGATACCTCACCCGACCAAGTGCAACATTAATGAGCATCATTAGCATACCATTCAGAGAGATTAAGAGAATTTAGAGAAGTTTAGTTTAATGAATAATGGGTGAAGGGAAGAATGGAAGGTTACTGCAGATGTTTTCATTTTTATGTACTGCATTTATCTGGTAATCTTAAGTGTGATTTCTTTTGAGTTCCTGTGTTTCTCTGGGCTCACCTTGCGGCTCTGAGGTACATGAGAAGGTCACAGTCATTGACCCCGGGCATCCAGACCAGCTCCTCTTTCTCGGTCACGGCCTGGCCACCAGGGGAAGGGAAAGGCTGCAGCTCTGGGAGCTTGGCCTAATTAGGTCCACGGAGAAGGAGAGGGACAGATGGTGTCACACTACAAATAGCATACAAGCTTGAAGAAAATATCAGCTTTCAACTCCCTGTCACCAACTTTTCAATGGGTTGCTGACCAGTGACGGTGAGAACGGGACAAGTTACACTCACAATTCTTAACATAATAAAGATGCCTGTGTATGTTAAACTAAACACAAATGCATTCAAACTGTATTACTTTGTTTAAAAAGCTGATTTGCAGTGATTTTGGGGGAATGTATGATGGATGACATAGTTCTTGAGTTGTCACGTCACGTTCCACAGTGTCACCACTATCTGATACGACTGCTGTTGACAGTGTGACGATGAACACACATGGCCCAGGGATGCACAATGATACACAGTATATGTGTATACAATAACATACCTGGTGACTGGGTCCCACTCGGATTTCCCCTTGCGTGCTGTTTAGTCGCCTGAGAAAAGACAAAGACAAGAGATTGAAACTTAATATTTCCTTGTCAATAATTTAAAACAACATAACAACTGAGAGAGAAAAGAAAAGTACGTAACAATTCAAAGAGACAAAATAAAAAGATATGAGGACTGAACTTTACTTTGTGGAACTCAAGTTTCATGTGAGAAAAGCACGCAGTGTTTTATTCTGAAATGCAAATTTCAGAAGAAGATTCCCGGTTGCCTGCTTCTGTACAGCGAGCTGAGCAGAGCACTATTGCAGGCCTGATATTGTGGATGCAGCAATAAAACAGAACCCCCTAAAAAAAAAAAAAAAAAAGGAGGAGGGGTGGAGGTGGGGGAGCTGGCTTTGGATATGCAGGGTGAAAGTCTCACAAATGGCTGCTGGTACAAATGTGGGTAGCCATAGCAACTGCAATTTAATAATAGTGTTCTGAATCTCCAGCTGCAGTGGATTAAAGAAAATGACAAGATGTTCCTTTTGAAAAGCCTTTCCTCTCTGTTGCCTAGGCAACAGTGCTGATTTTCATACAAGCGAGCACAGGGCGGCCCAGAATCTGTCAGGGTGATTTGCACCCAGAGAAGCTCGCACTCCATCATGGAGACCTGGAAGAAATTTGAGAGGCCACAACCCTCCGGTCTCCCTGCAGTCTTTAAACCACACAAACCCTATGGTTGAATGTGTTGGATACAACTCCCCTTTCCCCTTCTTAACATACCTCCGCCCTCAGACACTACACAGTAACTAGAGCTGAAATCCATACTGTTATGAACTATGGCTGACATAGCCACTGGCAAGATATCAACTCATGCCAAAAACTGAATTTCAGCTGCAGTAAATGACCCCCTTGCCAAAAAAGCCTGCTGTTCCAGACTATGTTGAAATACTTTATTATATTTTATTACAAACATTCTCATCAGACAGGACAAACGAAAAAAACTAAATGAAGCCAAAGTGATGAATAGTGCTGATAAAGATAAAATAATGTGGTTTCCTGCGTCATCAACACTCCAGACTAGCTTTTAAAGCTTTCATGACACTTTAGGCTGGAGTCCACATGCCGTTATATGACTGAACCTTTTAAAATTGTTATTTTAATTAAGTAGAAAAGTTTTTACACATAAACACTCGTTCTACACTGCTGAACATCCCATGTATGATGCATTAAAAAAAAAGTGTTCAGAAAAAGTTCTGCAAACGTGTTTCTGACAAAGCGCAGTTAACCAGATCCACAGTGCGTTTTGGCAGCAGGCTGTAAGGATGACAAATGAGAAGCTGTGCACCAGAATAAGAACAGCGTGTCTGAAGACAGCCATGTTTTAATGCTGCACAGGTCCTCAGAGAGGAGGCAGAATACAGATCACAGCAGGACAGGAGTTTCCATACAGACTGCAGGAAACAGCTGGCAACTGTAACGCATGTAATAATCTTGAAAATACATCCATTTATTGTATATCTGTATTATTGTAAACAAATTACTTTTAAGTTTTTATCAGTCTATCTGCAATGTATTTAATAGTGTAGGTATAAATCTGTATCTAATAATAATAATAATAATGATAATGTGTGTTTTACCTTAATAAAAGTGATAAACACTGTAAAACAAACAATTTGTTGCTCTCCAGTTCAGCTCAGCATTAGCACACAATCTTAGTAATCACAGGCTTACTTATTAAACCCAACCAACAGCAACAGTCTGGTCAACTTTGTGTGTGTGTGTGTGTGTGTGTGTGCGCGCAATCAAGGATAGCCACGCCCCCTCCATCAATTTCATCCAATCACAGCGCAGGACTATGGCACACTGACATAATTGCAGCATGGCAGGAAAAAAACACACACACAGACTCAAAGTTTACAGTAACAGTAACGTGACAAGCAGCGTGTAGAAATCACAGCTGCGCGCAGAGCCGGCTGAGCTCAACAATGCTTCATGCGCCATGTCATCCCGATTGTAAACAGGAGCTGCAAAATGGAGCTAGAGGGGAAGCCTGTCCGGGATAACCACACCGAGTGGAGCGTTGTAGCCGGGAATGGAAACGTAAAGGCTGAATATTTACCGGAGTTTGTGTGGGATCGTTATAACAAAGGCGTGCTGCTCCGGTGATCCCCATTGTGGGAGCGCAAACGCGTAACGGGAGCTGCAGTGACAGCCTGTATGTTCAACAGCATGCAGCATCTCCGCCTCTACTGACACCAACACCAACACAATGACAGCGATGCGGACAGTCTGCAAACATCACACACTTTAAAAGAGACAGCTGGAACGCGAGCCATGAAAAGAAACGCGCAGCAGCCAATAAAGGCAGGAGAAAAGCAGGAGAATATAAGCGCACACGTACCTGCGGGGGCTGAACAGATCGTCCATTTCTGACATCGAGCCCTAAAGGTTGAGTGATGACACTGTGTGTGTGTGTGTGTGCACTGTTCGTTGGAAATTAACTCCCCTCTCACACCTATTTCTAGGTGCTCAAAATGGAGACACGCGCATCCACTCCGGAGAGGTGCGCACTGAGCTTGTGCTGTGACCTCAGCCTGCACGTACAGCGTCGCGAGCTCAGCCTCGCTCCTCTACAGACACTACTGAGCATGTGCTGCGACCTCACACACACACACACACACACACACACACACACACACACACACACACACACACACACACACACACACACACACACACACACACACACACACAGACAGAGACACACAC
>JAVQJX010020471.1:0-17645 GCA_036025115.1 Ambassis agassizii | reverse complement strand
AGATTAAAGCGACATTCACAGCATACACATCCAAACACCAGGACCACACATTCATATTCTGGGAAAGGATTTGTTAGTGATTTACAAGTGCTAACAAGAATTATCTCGGTTCACAGAAGTATCTAGCTCCCCTCATAAATGCTGGCAGACCTCTGCATTTAAGCTCTTATAAATGGGCCAGGTGTGCAGCAAAATAAATGATTTATGAATTCACCGGGGCAACCATTAAACATAATTTTCCCAGGGCTGTCTTAATGACCTGGTGGGAGAGGTACTTCATCAAGGCGATTGCCCCCAGATTGGGCACAGAAACACAAGCACAAAGGGAACAAAAATACTGTCCTCTAACTATACAGTGGCAGTTCGGTCCAAAGGATGGCTGATGATAGAGAGGTCGTAAGAAATGGATCGGGGAGCACAGGATATGAAGAGGCTACCACTCATATCAGCGTGCCGCTTATCTTCTACCGCTGTTATCAAATTTGAAGATGGTTTACATGGTAAAGGCCTTGAGGCAACACTGCACAACGGTCGCTGAAAAGCACAACAGCTCACTTAACAATGAAGTTTTATGCTGCAGTATGACTGCCTGAGAGCCACTAATACAATCTCACTTACCGATGCTCATATTCTTGGCATCATTAAGTTGAAATACATTTGGCAAACTTATTGCAATTAGATGTGTATTTTAGGATCTCAAATACAGCATCTTAGCAATTTATTACCTTCAGTGCTTCATATGTGTGTAATATACTATGCAGATAATATCCATTCCTGAAGGCTGCTTTTTAAAACTGCTGAGAAAATCTTTACTGCGCTAATTGTTGAGAAGAAACTGCAAAAAATGAGCCATTTTAAGCAGAGCTCTACTCTAGACTGTGGCATCAAATTACCTATTTCCTTCCTAACGACTTCATTTGCGGAGGTGCCATTCACTGCGCTGTCACAGATCATTTATGTATGAGCCCCAATTGGTCAATTCAACTTGTTTTAAATCTGCATAAAGCCATTTCTGTGTGTGAGGGAAAAGAAGAGGAAGTGCTGTGATCAGCTCAACGGGATGTTAATTATTTAACCAAAGGTATGCTCAACATGCTAATCACCTCAAAGTGATTAAGACATCAATAGTTTTTGATGATGGGAGAAACGTTTTTTTTTTTCTTATCTTTTACATCACAGCATTAAGGTAACTCATTTGAAGCTTCTTATCTGTAGACAGATTTCCCACCTAAATGTGTAAGGAAGTTCAGCGTTTTAAGTCAGGATGGTGCAGAAGTCATGTTGCAATCTATGAATCACAGGGCAGCGTCAGCCGCTGTCTCCATTAAGGGGTGAGGAGGGAAAAACACATCAAACACAATATCAATTCTATTCTACACTCTCTACTGAGAAACGTTCGCATCTTACCAGTGCCATTCTACAATAACACATCCATCATAATAACGGTAGCTAAAATGAAGAGGGGCGGGTGGGAGACAAAAAGCAAGATGAAAAACAGGAAGATGTTAAAGATAAACACAGCATAAAATAAAAAGGCAGGATGTGAGTGCTAATCAAAAGAAGAAAAGCAGGGAGGGAGAGAGAAAGAGATACACAGTGAACGAGAGATGAAACAGTCATATTAGAACAAGGCTGTATGATGAAATCTGAACAGAAAACGTGACATCAAGCCTTAAAAAAAAAAAAACAGGAACCAAATTGCAGGAAGATGAAACAAAAGAAGACACACCTCATTAAGCAAAGCTAAATTGACTTAATTAACCAGTGCTATCATGATAATCATAACCAGTTCACCTTGATCAATCATGCTGAAAAGGAAGGCAGTGGTGATGTTTAGAGGACATATCCATGTTATAGCCCGTGATGGAACAGAGGCACCTGTTAACAGCTGCTTGAGCTGTGAAGTATTGCAACGCTTGAGCCAATTTTCAGGATGTGTTTGTGCATTTGTATGCTTACTAATGGTGTTAAGAAAAAAAAAGCCAACCTCAGATGAATGAGTGGTGACAAAAGCTGAACAGATTAAAGCCACTCTGAAACAGACAGTGTAAAAGTTTGTAAGACTCGGGGTCAGGAGGTCGGCCCTTCAGTGCATCTAAGTGGGTGCAGTGTTATAAATCACATGACGCTGAAAGAACTCCCAGCAGTCAATATTTTTCTGCAGAGAACAAACCACACAATGGGTACCATCTATAAATGGACATGACAAATGCTGCACAGCAGTACACCTTAAGATGGCTAAACTGTATTCTGTAATTTGTTGTATTTTTAATGCATGATTTTGTAGCGGTCATTGATGTACCTGCTGGTGGTCTGAGGCTGTATCAAAGCACTTTGCTAAGCAATCTATTTCCAGACAGAGATGTAACTGCAAAAGCCAGTGAAGGAGTCTGTGCAGCCTGCAGGTGGTCTGCCTCTGCTCCTGCCAGGGTTTGAACCACAGCATGCACGTAATTCAGACTGGATGCTTAAGATTGGCTGTGGGTATTTATTTGCACACATATGTACGGTCTCAGTGGGAACACTGTGTACACCTGCATCTGTTGGAGAATCTATTGTTTATGCAGATCTGCTGGTGGTTAGAGCACATGCTGTGAGCACAGCCACAGCACATAAGAAAAGCCTGTTATGAATATTCTGATTTTTTTTCAATTGTGAGATATGGAATATGGTTTGAGATGCTTTTTTTTTGTATCCAGCAAATTGGATTGGAAGGTGGAGTTTTGAATGCTCTCTGTCGTACAAAGATCCAAAAAAAGAACAGCGAGGCTAGAAGAGAGATGCATGGCCAAAACAAGAGCCCACAAGTCTGTTCATAAGTAGAAACACACGCACTTAAATACCAAGAAATCCTTGGATTTCAACAGGTTTTAGTCAACTAAACAGAATGTTTCTGGACATGTAAATGTAGTCCTTATTAAAACTGTTTTTATTTAGATTAATCTATGAATAACTATGCTGTAAATCTTTGACAAAAGCATGGATGAATTAACAGCAAGTCGAGCTTAATCACACGAACAAGGACTTGGTGCACTAACACTTCATGAATCACCAAGTACCTCCTTTGCCCTTGTTAACCACTTACAGGGTTCAAACTAATAATTTGTTTTTATTTTTTTTTATTATTGATTCACTTATGAGTCTAGTACAGGCTGGATATGTTAAATAAAAACCATTATAAGGACCAATCAAAAATCATTCTCCTAATGTTAACTGTAGGCAGTAGCCTTTATGTACATGTGACATGAAAATAAACAATATTCAACTGAGGTTGTAAGCATTTACATTTCAGCTAACTTTGACTCACAGCAATTTTAATTCAATAATATATATCCCCCTGTATTACAGTGTAAACACTCTGTTGTGTCGGTGCAGGTCATAATTTGCCCAAAAGCAGCACATTAAATCCCTGGGTTGGCTCGAAAAACATGCTGCAGTGAATTTGTGATGGAAAAACACATTGGCACCCGGTGGTCTGACATGGCGTAACCAAAGCATGCTATATCTGGCTCGCTCAAGATTGTTTTTTTTTATGTGTATCACTTGGCTGAGGAGAGTGGGGCAGACAGGGGCCACAGTGCTGAGACACAATCGGTGATGTGGTGCCACACAAAAAAAAACAGCTGCGACGTCGACCATAAAGCAGACTAATGTGCCTGGAGTGGCTTGAAAAAAAGTGAGTCAGACAGCAAAAACAGAGCAGAGGCCCTTATCCATCATAGCAAACAGGCAGCAAAACAACTTTACACCACCCGCACAAAGAACCTGCCCTGACACCAGGTCGCTGCACCTTACGCCAAAGACGACAATGACTCAAAGTGTGCCGTCACTTTACAGGATAAGGGGACCTCAAAATAACTTTTAAAACTTTGTTTGTGTGTGAAACTTTAAGATGTGCAAGTAAACCAGTGTAAGTAGCCAAATAATACCTATAGCTCTAGTTTCTTGCATGTAAATAGCTGTGCATGTGTGGTGAAACTATTCTCACCTGGCTGCAGACAAACACAGCCCTGCAGCCCCAGCATGATTTCTTTTTCTTATTATGCTGGCATTACCCAGGGAGATACATATATGAACTATTTTATACAAAGATTAGGGCTGTCCTAGTTGTTAGAAGGAAGTTAGAAGGAATGTGTGAATGTGTGTGTGTGTGTGTGTGTGTCCTCATTGCGTAATACTTGTGTATATGCACCCAGAGCTTTTTGTGTGTGTGTACCTTTAAGGGGTCGCAAAGGAAGTTGATACTTGTCCTGAGTTTTTAAAGTTACTAGCAGATGTAAACACCAAAAAAAAAAAAGTTTGCATCTGAGTTGTAATCATTACTATCCCTCAAGCTTCCATATTATCTGAAAGCAGCCAGGCACAGACAGATAAACAGACTGAAACACACATATACACAATAAATATTCATTAGCGCCATGTTGACACCAAGATAACACCAGGTCAGCTCTGTCAGATTGTCTCCTGGCCTTTTCCTGTGCAGACAACAGTGTTCTTCAGATAATGATGGAGACATAACAGAATACCTGTTTGATTTTAACCTGCGCTGACACAACCTTTCAGTGTAATGGGAGATGCTTACCTTGCAGGCTCAGACTAGCAGACCCTTGGGTTGGGCGTTCACAACCTTAAGTGGTTTTAATGAGGCCTCAATATATCAAAGGGGGAGGCAAGACTAAGTGAAATGCTTGGAAACAGAAGCCTGAATACAGAGTGGCATCCAAAAGCTGCTGTTTAACCTGAGGATTATTATTATTAAAACTCATTTCAAACTAAGTCACGCTTGATACAATTCAGCCGTGTTGAAATTGAGGAAGTTGAGTGATTTTTTTCTTCAGTACCAAAACGTCACAAGCAGCAGTGCTATTTCTGGGCAACTTTAAAGGATATCTGGGTGATCTGAGTGCTCTTACTTGATGTTGTCCAGGCAACCGGAGTCTGGTTTCAAGATGGCTGTGTGATGGAACATCTTGTAGAGTGCGATGCCCAGAAAGATCACGTTGAGCTAGGACAGAGAGAGGGAGAGACAGGAGAGGAACAGAGAGAGAGGGAGAGAGAGAGATTGGAAGTAAGCGTGCATGTTTTTCTGTTTCTGTTCCATTCATATTAAATCAGGGCACTTTGTAGCACAAAGCTGGAACACTACAGCTAGACTTGGTTTCCCACTTTGCCAAACAGAGCGCAAAATCTTCTGAAACCTCTATGGTGGTACAGTCGACCAAACAGGGACTGGTGAGACAAGACAGCTGCATACTTGTATGATGGGACCTTTCCGCCTGACTTCCTCACACTTGTCTCATCATATTCACACTTAAAGGCAACCACAGGGATTTACAGCAACGGCTGCTGCTTTGGTTTTTACATATAAAAGAAGGGAAATATCTGGCATTTCTTGATATTTTTTTTTTGGACAGTAATCCAAACCTTCAGTGTGTTCTGCACACTTAATTTAGCTTCCTTAATGTGTACCTTTTTAAATGTTCAAAATTAAAAATGTGTGCATAATGTGAAGTTGACTCATGTACATCTCAGTGAGTTCAACACTTGCTGTTTTAGCCAATCACCTGGCAATTAGCAACAAAAATAAATAGGCCACAAAATATCTGAATTATCAATACCTAGAAAAAAACTGCTATTAAACAGACCCACTCTGGTGGATCTCATTACAGTTTTTTTCTTTGTGACTCAGTGATCACAAAAATAGAAAACAAGTCAATTCTGGTCACAGTGTGGGGGTCTGTTTGAGAATGACTCCTCTGAAATGACAGCAATTATTATGCACTTGCAGGTGCAATTTCGGCTAATACGACGGTACCAGATTAACAAAAACTATTTCAAAATGCTCCTTCGTGCAAGAACTCACTACATTCCCTGGGGTGGGATTGGATCTGAGCTCATGTCTTCTTTCCAATGTAGATATTCTTGTTTGTATATCTAACAGAGAAAGGGGTGAGTCATCAGGCACACAGAGATTCATTGTGAATAATTACACCAAACTGGAGCGTGAAACTGCATTTACATGTTTGGATTTGATCACAGCCGAACAGCAAGGAGATGTACTATAATCTGATTGGATAAGAACATTGCCTCATTTATTTGTGATTTTAACTGCCGTATCATGGCTGACTGATGTCTTGGAATAATAGGAGAGCATCTCTGGTGACAAAGCCGTATTTACAGCTTGGTGTTGTCGTAAATACTTTGATGAACACCAGTCTTACATTAGATCTAAAGGCGGATCGATAAATGAGCTATTTTATCAGGAAATGAGGCCTGTCCTAGTTGGGAAAGGCACAAAAAGTGTGTATGTGTGTCCTCCTTGCATAATGCGTGCCTGCGAGGAGGAGATGGGAAAAGGTAGCACAGAGTACGAGTTGGAACGGGAACAAAATCAATCATAATCGCAGTGCGGATTACTCCAACACTGCATACTGAGCAGAGTTCACTTTCTCTCTCTCACTCCCCGCTACCCCCTAAAATTGTCTCAGCCGGTGACTGCAGCGGGGGTGACAAACTGCAATATATTCTCTGCACCCCTCATTCGTTTTTCTGGACGGCTCTGTGCCCGCCGGTGGCATATATGCTCAACAGGGCAGAGAGAAGAGGGAGATAGGAGCTAGAAAAAGGGATCTCTGTGGACCATTTAAGCGACGACCCGCAGGCTAAGTAGGGTTAATGAGCAGGAGGGAAGGGGAGCTAGGGTGGGCACATGCTTACCATAATTATCAAGGTTGCTGGTCCTATGAAACTCCAAATGAAGTACGTGTCCAGGCGTAGCCAGCAACTGCAATGAAAGAGAGAGTGAGAGGTGAGGGGGATTTGGAGTAAGACAGAGGATATGAGTTGAGAAAGTGAAGGAGAGGGACGGGGGTGCAGTTATAGCTTTATACTCCTGTTCAGAGGATATACATCAAATGGAAGGCTGGACTGACACAGAGGAATAGGCTCTTCAAAACATAGATGGCCGCAAGTGGTTTAAAGAATTATGACCGTCAGTAAGAATTTGGAAGGAAAGAAGGCTTTTAGTGTCAATGGCAGCCAATAATAACAGCATTTCTTACCAAGCAGGTGCACCATTCAAGGTAAAAGAGAAACATTGTAAAGGCAGCCTGACACTGACTCTTTTCATGTTCCAATATGTGGGGTTAAGGTGTCAAATTACCATTGCAGATGATAATTCATAGTTGATTCAATTACTTTTCTAACCAAGTCAAATTGGATTGACCTGTGGACCCCTGATAGACATGGCCACACACAATCCTATAGCACCCAACAAAGTGTATTACAAGTGTGTTATGACTCTGCACGGCTGCTGTAATTATGTCAATAATGAAATAAAGCCTTCCTCTGACCTCACGCTTCATATCAAAACAATACAGAGAGTTGGTTCCTCCCAGGCGAAAGAAAACTAAATACAGACCAAGAGAAACAGGGCCATAGGATGGTGACAGGTCTCTTTTCAAATGGCAAAAGAAAAAAAAGTGATTCATGACCTATGGTTGAATTATTAATCTTTTAATCTCCGCTGCTGCGGCAGATAGATGCCTCCATTTTTGGCCACTGTAAAATTACAGTTCATACAGCAGCAGTGTCATTCAGGCTGACAGAGAGGGAAAATGGAATTGGTGGTGAATTAGCTTTAAACTCAACAGTGTTTTAAGGTGAACTGTACTATTTGGGTAGCACTAGAAAGGGACAGCAGTAAAAAAAATTATACCTAAAATTTACCTGCTTTATTATTATGCAGAGGAAATATAATAATAAAAAACTACTCTGAAACACAGTGTATAACAAGTGACATGACAAAAACTGTCTGCGCCTTTGCTGATGCTGAGGCTTGATATGTCTCCTCCATTACTAGTATCAATGGATGAGAGGAGCCACCCAAGGAAAAAAAAAAAACACGTGGACACATAAAGCAGTAAACAAGCACAAACAAAAGACGAGCAACATTCAGAACAGAACTCTGGCATCTCATCAAAGCACTTGCTCTGAATGCTGCTGTTATAAATTATGCTGAAGGTCCTATTGTTCATTTTCGCCTTTTTCCTCAGATCAAACAAAGATTTAAAGACTTGGTAGGCGTCAGGAGCTGCAGGCTGTCAGTTTTTCTCCACTTGTGTAATGGCTGTGTTGGGTTCATCTTTTTTGGCCTGCTGGAGGTTTTTATCTCTGCGCCTGGTGTGCGGTATCCCTACATGCCATGAAAAACGTGTGCCAGTCAAAACACAAGCCAGGCTCATGCCAGCAGCATGTACTCTGGCATTTGTGCCACCAATCTGTAGTGAGCTGACACATGGTGGTTTTAGAGCCAAGGCAACTTAATCTGAAGCTGTGAAAGAATATTTGAAAATTTGGACTAAAAAGACGCCTCCTAAAGCTGATGTGCTGAGGTGAATTTCCCTCAACTTGTCTACTATATATTAGATGACTACATTTTTAATAGTGCCTCAGTGTGCTGTGATGTTCTCATTCTCAATGGTTGCCATAGAGCTCCAAAATGGCGCTCATAGACGCAGCAATGCTAGCTCAGGTACAGAGTCACTAAAGTCAATGGCTACACAGTCATGTTATTTATATGTGTATCCATAGCCATGTTATCCATCCATAAAAAGTGACACTATACTTGTGACTTAAGTGCGTCTGTACCTGAGCTAGCATTAGTTCAATAGATTAGCTGGTCAAAGGAAAAAAAAAAACATGCTAATGTTGCATTCTAACAAAGGTGGTTAGTATAAACTCACAGCTTTTCTGTCTCTACAGCAACAATCCAATACGCAGCCAATGGTGGTGAAGCAACTTGCTACTAGCAGTGCTAGCTAAGCAATCCTTATCCATCACCCTCACCTTGCTGTGACCTTGACCTACCTGAATGCTAGCTAACTCAAATGGTGTACTGGCATGTGTTCCAAAAAGCTGTTACTTAAAATGACAATTTCAACAAAAACACACAGTTTGTGTCTATAAAAAGCAACAAGCTAACGTGGAGCTAACAGTGGTGAAGTAAACATGGTAGCAGCTAAGCTTACTAGCAGCAGTGCAAGGTCAGCAATCGTCATCAATCATATTTACCGTACAGCTGAAATTGCTAGCTAACTAAAAAACGTGCTCCAACAAAAAGAGTCCATCAGTCTACTCTACCTTTACAGTTATTGTATAAACACCTGGATGACTGAAGCTAAGAGGTGATTCTACTTTGATGTATTACTTTCATTAAACTGGAGAAATCAGATCCCGGCTGACCACAAAGTGACCTCACTGGACTGTTGGTTTGTTAAGGGCACCACTGGACATAACTGAATGAAAAACTGATTCCTATCTGATCTCCAACTCGAACAGAAGATGTCGCAAACTCGCTGACCTTCAGTCCACTGTTGCTTTTTTTTATTTTTTATGAGTCACTCAGTGTAGCTTCATTCATCTGCTGCACCTGAGTCACTGCTGGATATTTCTGCTCAAAGTGACACCACCACAAAGTGCCATGGCACAAAAAAAAAAAAAATTCAATTTGCAGCTGGACTATGTGGCCCTTCTGCTATTCACCACGTGTCACGCCTCGTCCATGCCCTCATCCTTCAGTGACTGCGTATAATTGTTCCACCGGTGGCAGGCTTTAATTATTCATATGATGCCAAGGCTCAGGCAGTGGCAGCTATCACCTCATCCATCACCAAGAACTATTGCTCCACCAATCTACAAATGCACTGTCTACCAGTTGTGTGGCGGCTTCTGTGTGCGAGCCACATATGATAAACATCTCAGAGGCGAACTGCTGATGCTGGTCTTCATTACTTTCAGATGGGTTTGAGATTAACAGAGAGGGATGGAGAGCGATCCCCTGCTTAGTATTACACAGCACTGCTATATTTCAGAGAGAAGAAGAGCCGGGAAATTATGTGCAGTCTGTCACTCCCCGTCTTTTTTCTTAATCTCCATTCCTGTTTTGCTATTTGTGCATCCTAAAATCCTAAAAAGACATTAAGCACAATAGCGTGACATTCATCCAGCAATAACATCTCCTGAAGTTAGCATTTTTCACTGTCAAAACAATGTCAATTCAGCAGCGCTCGGGCTCCAGTAACCGTTCTGCTTCATTAAAAGTTGATGATGAGAGATGAGCTATTGGAGCATCATCGTTGAGATTATTAAAAGCCCTCAAAGCAAAACATAAAAAGCTGACAAGTAGTTAACAGGCTCTCTGTGGCTGTAGATAAACACAATCATTGCTTTTATTGTGTAAATATCACTGAAACACCTTTTCTCTGGGTGCTAGCTTCCCTCTATTAGTTAAGGAGACAGTGTACACAACTGATAGTAGAAAAATAAACTGAATCACGAGTATAGCAGTCATCACCATGGTAACCAGGACAAAGGAGGAGAAGCTTGTTCTGGTCATGAGCATCCGGTGAAAACAGAAAAGCATTACAGCATCAGAATAGTCTGATATCAATCTCTATTGAATTCTACCCCATGTTATTGTGGTATGGTTGCCATAGCAACAACATTGATGTGTTGTGGACGGTAGCTTTTTATTAATGAAACACTTAGATGCGGCACCCTGCTGCTATATGAAGACTATGGCTGAACTGACAATGGAATGCAGACGTCCCAGTCCTACATTTCCCATGACATTACATATAGTGTTCTCGTCAGAATGCCCATATCCTTCGATAAAATGTGGAAAAGAAATCTTATTTTCAATGTTTCTTCTTATTGGCTTGCAAAAGAATGTGGCTTTTTTACATTCCTAAAAAGATTATTTCTTTAGGGGCCTAATGCACCTTTCTTTGAATTCTTGGCTTTGAATTCTACCTTGTAAAAATGTAAGTAAATCAAACCAATTATTTTTTTCAAAAAGGAGGCATAATGAGATCTTTTGAGTATTTCATGCAGAAATGAAAGCCAATTCTCCTGAAGAATTCACAGACTTTGTTGAGACCACCTGCTAGCTCTGCATGTACTCACACTCTGTCCGTGCCGTAGCTGCGGTAGTCCACCGCTGCAGAAACGGCCACGATTAATGCAGGGACTCCGTAGCCCACCAGGTAGAAGTAACGCCGGCGTGAATGCTCACTCTCGAACACTTCCACCAGCATGATATAGAGCTGCACACCCTCCAGGAACATCCATGTGAATGCTGCCAGGAAGAAGAAGTGGAGCAGGGCGGCGAACACAGCACAAGCAATCTGGGAAAGTTTCATAGAGGAGAAAAGAGACATATTAAAGGGCGTGCTAAAAGTGTCATCCAGCATTTTGTGACCCTGCCTTGTTTATTTCTTTCTAACAATTAGCATCGCTGAGCTTTGTTTGGCTGAAGTGACTGGATGTCTGCCTGCAGTGACTGGCACAGGGACGCTGCAGCTATGAGCCCATGTGGCCTTGTTTGCCATGGCTGGCATGGATGAAAGAGAGATATGAAGAAGTGAAGTCAACAGTCCAAAAGCCATTTGGAACTGCAGCCATGGCCAGGTACGAGCACATAATGGAGCTACACACTTGAGCTGACGAAGATGTGTACGGATGAGATGCAAATCCTGCACGCTGTCACCATCATGTAGGCACACACCCATATACTTCCTAACAATAATAAGATGCAGTACTCACATCGATTGATGTAATTAATGGCACAGTTGAACATAACTAGCGTATTTTGTCACAGAAATGGATTCAATTAAATAACTAAAAGGTTGAGTGGACATTAATTGCAGTCCAGGAGAGTGATCTTACAGCCGTGCTGTGAATCATAACCATAAAATGTTATGGAAAGAAAAGGTGCAGGGCCTGAAGAATTACTTTTAACTTCACAGAAGTTAGCTTTGTGGCTAACCTATGGACTGTGATTTTTACTTCTGATGTTAATGATGACATTTAAAGAAAATATAGACGAGTTCTGATTGCATGAGGCTAAAAACATAAAGGCTTATGTTGAAGTTTATGCCCATCATAATTCACCTGGAAAGCTAGGCTATAAGGACAAAAGTATGTGGACACTCAGCAACTATGTGTTTGCTGGTTCCATGTCCTATGAAGGGTGTATAAGTCACATGTGGGGTTCTTCCACACCAGGCTGGACAGAGAATATCTTTGAGCTCTTCTAAACACCCATAAAATGGACTGAAGCTGCAAAAGTAAGTGAATTATAGGCAACTGTTATGGATATTGGTTTAAAAATAATCAGCTGCAAATTTCATACCACATGGTGTCCATTTACTTTGGGTCATGTCCTGTAACTGCGCCCTCTTTAACAACAGATATTGGGAGAAAAAAAAGAGAGAAGCTGTATGTGGGAAAAAGACACTGTCTGCCAACCTGTGTACATGTAATGACTCCACATTTGTCTGAGTGTTGAGCGTGCACACACACTTGAAGATGCCTGTGCAGTGACAGCATGCCTCCACCTGCTACCACAGCTGAGCTCTTAAGAGAAAGTAATACCATCCAAACTACAGTTATTATAGTAGGAGGAGGTTTAGTGTATTGAACAGCTTAATCCAGATTACCCTGAAGTGTTTTGCAAATTGAAATTCAGCAACAGGAGGTGGTTGCGGAGGTGAATGGATGAATTCACGTCAGTGAGTGTGTACAGGTGTGTGTATGTGAGTGTACTTTTAAGTAGGTGTTTGCTTCTTTGCAATCACAGGGAGGCAGCGATTTGATGAATAAAGAGCATCCAGGGCTTTTCTTCCCAGCATTGCGCCTCACTGAAGATACAAGGTCCAAGGCCACCGACACAAGCTGGAAAGCCCCACTCTCAGCTCAGCCGACACAAAAGGTTATATTTTCTCAAAACATTTTAGCCACTTGAATCTACAGAGAGGATGGTGGACATCCTTCAGATATATCAAGACAGGTAAAATAGAGGTCTGCTCGGATGATACAGTGAAAAGACTTCAAAAATCGCTGGTGGGTGACAACAAACACAGATGGTACATCTATATTGGCCATTTTTCATTGGTGAGTTTCTGTGACAGTGTACTGAAGCCACTAGTAAAAAACACAGCTATCAGTGGAGGTCAGTGACGAGGTTGAGGTCTGGGTGGCACTATTTCAGTGATAAAATGCAAAGAGGAAATAAAGGATGTTTGAGCTGTTTTTGAATGGAGGTGGAAGGAAATGTATGGATTAGAAGATGGCACTTGCTCTGGAGAGGCAAGGTGATTTGACCTGGAGATAAATACTATTACTGCACCTATTCCCACTGAAGAAAAAGCCAAATATCTGTGTGTGTTTCTCCTCTGTGGAGGGCTAATGCCAAGGATTAAAATAGATTTTTTCATAATAAAAAAGACATTCACGAGGCACAGGCTCCATGTTAGAATTGAGATTGATGTAAATTCCTGCCTTAATCTAAATTTATAACAATATGAAGATATTTTTTTTTTAATTCTTAAATTCGAAATTGTTTATTTTTCTATCTTAATAGGTGAATCTTAGTCTGGTTGCCTCGCTTCAAGCTTCTGAATGAAAAAGACACTTACAGGCTGGTCACCACGGTTGATTCCGACCAGAAACAGGGACTCTGCAATGAACAGACTGATGCACAGGTTTTTATGGATAGTGTTGCGGTCACTCTGGAGGCCACGGAAGAAACAGAAGGTGAAGAGGCTGATGAGCAGGCAGACCAGCGACAGGAGAATCCCAACCCAGGTGATGACATCCAGAAGCATGTCGTGAACGGGGTCTGTGTTCTGCAACAGAATCAGATCGGAAAAAGTTAAGGGAAAACTTTTTCTCATCAAAGCACACAGAACAAAAACAAAAAAACACGAAAATGAAAGCAGCAATTTATCCCTCTGACAATCTAAGCTTTTGTTTTCATCATTGTTTTGGTAGGTAAAGTGCATTCACTTAACTCTCCAATAAACTGCTACACACAAGCCACAGGTGGCAGATATAAATCATGAATTAGTAAATGTGAATCAATCTAAAATGCCCCCCCATTGTTACATTTTGGTCAGCCAACAAAGTGAAACAAAGTGAGCAGCCTAAAGGGCCACAGGTGTCTAAGGCCAACACAGCAGGAATTCAATCAAAACACAACATGGTCAATAACTTTCACTGCTGCTTTGAGATCATTTTCTCCTCTCAGATAGTAATTTCCCACCACAGCCAGTTTCACGCACTAAAAAAAGCCTTTTGCTGACAGTAAATTTGTGGCTTTACAGGAGCGATAAGAATCAACAGTTACCCTGCTGTAGCCATGAAAGAGAATTTACATTAGGATATAAAGGCTGAGTGAACATAGGGGTAGTTGGATGAGAGCTGGTAAAGGCAACACAGCTTTAAAAAACAGCAGAATCTGCAGAATGTCTGACTTCTTCGGCCTTGACTGAATTAAAGGAAACACAAGCCAGCAACATCTGAACTTGGCAACCGTAAAATAAGACGCTACCATTGCAGCTTAATTAGGAATGTCTCCCATCAATAAAGCAAATACAATACTTTTCTAGTATGAATGACAGCAAAAAGAAACATGATCCAGTTCAAACAAAAATAATGTGTACAGTTAATAAAGCCATAATTGTCAATGCCTGTGAACCTCAGCTCCAAAAAAAAAGATTTAACATTTCCCAAGCACATGTCACTGAAACAGATGTGCACATTCCCAGTGCAATTCACATCTGGAAGATGGAAGTAGAAATCCTTCTTACCAGCAGGGGCAAGAACAGACAGTACAGAACACTCCAAACACTAGATATATATACAAAAACACATACAGATCACAGAGCCACATCTTGATTTATTAACTAAATATAATTACTGCATATAAACTCTTTGGTCAGCTACTGATTTCCCAAAGGGACTGTCCTCTTTTTTTACACTGCTAGGCTTTGAATTAAAATAAAAGAGGATGGGCAAATAGTGAGGAGGATGGATGTATGTGATGATTATACCTGAATGCTAATCACATTCTTTAAAAAAGTGTTACAAAAATTTAAAGGTTTTATATAAAATGTATAGGTACTCTTTCAATTTCTATTATCAGTAGTTAGCTAGCTGACTCACTAGCTAACATTAGCTTACTTATTATCTTCCAAAAATGTTTCTTGGTATTCAACAACACCACTTTCATTTTAAGGCCTTTTAAGGCCGTTGAATGCAGACAGTAAATTTGCATTGACATATACATTTAAAAATAAACTAAATTCTCCTGACCTGTTGATGCACACAGACACTCTCCATGACTGCCAGACTTGTCTGATGTATGCTGTCTTGGCCCTTTCTACAAAGTATGCATGACTTGCAGAACCAACCAAACCCCATTTGCATGCATTGAGAAATAACCCTACAAATGTATAGGCTACAGCCACGCTGCCTTCACAGCCAGCAGTATGTTCAGTGGGAGACATCAGCCACACCAGCCAACTTAGACTGAAGAAACTTGAGGGATGAAGTCTCACGCAAAAGCCTTGTTTAGTGGCAGCTCAGCTAGTGCTTGCAGAGAGGGGAACAGATGCTGATCATTAACAGGCTCTGGTACAATAACAGCCGCAGTGCTCCTTGAATCTGGGGAGAGCGCTCTTTTGATTTTCCTGCCTGATGAGCCGTTGTGTATACGTTAGAGGGGTTGGCAAGATGGTGTACAGAGCAGACATCCATGTGTGTGTGTGTGTGTGTTGGTCTGTGTGAAAGTAAGGCTGATTTCAGCCTTCTACTCTAGACGGCTGCCTGTGCAGTAGGTGGCAACAGATGTCAGTGTTTGTGCTCTGTGGTGAGCAGTGCATATGAGACATTAGGCTGTTTTCAGTCCGCTGCATGACAGAGGTATTGATGCAGTGGGTGGTACTCTCCATGTGAGGGGGGACCCGAAGGTCTCCTGGGCTGGTGAGCTATGCAGTGGCTGCGGGCTCTATCCATCACAATCTCACCTTCAATTGGAGAGGGGCCAGGTTCGAGAGACAGCAACAGAGGAGGGGGTGGAGGAAAAAAGAGACAGACCTACAGAAACAGAGAGAGGAGGGCAGGCAGTGTATCTACACCTCGGTGATGGATTTACTGTGGAATGATTTCTTTGTTCTAGGAGGTGGATGATGGCTGAGACGTCGCCAGCCACAGTGTCTCTGCTGAAAAGTTTCTTTTTACTGGGGGCTCTGCCCAGGCAGGAAGGCAAATGATGTGATCTGCAGAGCCTCTGCACCTCACCTCACACCCACCAGGCTCCATGATGGGAATCTGAACAGGGGTCTCTAAAGTGGGCAGACGTAATTTACTCTGGAATCCACTCGCTGTACGGCGAGGGCGGCCCAGTCATACAGCATCCATGTTACTTAGCAGAACGAGGGCACATTTGGGCACATTCGATTTGTCTTTCAATCCTTCTCTCCTACATTGTTCTCTTATTTCTTAAACACACATATTTTTCATCCCAGACGGATGCCTGAGGAGATTGGCTTTGCCCCTGATCTGCTGGCACGTAGCACAAAATAAGGTTTCTGGGTGCTCAAGCGGGCTGACAAGAAGGAACAGACATGGCAATGAGCCATTTGTATCGTGCACTGGTCATTCTGGTCGAGAAATTTTAACCTGACATTACATCATATGCTTGCAATTACCATCCTGTCTATGAAGCCTGAGTGTTCTGAACCAGTTCTCTGAAATGAGGAAGAGGGTGAAGAGAACACAGTGTCAATCCTTTATACCTCAAAGAACCACTCTCAGCATGGGGGCCATGAAGCCAATCCAATTAAAATGCATAAATCTCCCTATATGCCTCCAGAGCAGGGCTTTGACTCATGAAATACAGTCAGGCAGGGCAGACAGGGGTAGTGGCCCACTGCAGGGAACCATGTGACAAGTTCACCTACGGTATGATCAAGGATTTATGATGTGCACAGGGATGAGGAAGAGTTGCGGCAAGAGGGCGTATGAATCAGGCGTCCTGGCAAATTCGTCACATTGAAAAAGGCTCCGAGAGAACTCCTGCTTTGACATTCAGCACATGCACCTAATGTCACACTGTGCTCTGTGAGCTACAATAACGATGATGATAAGGACGACGTTCGGTTGCTATGGCAGTTAACGCAGCTTCTTTGCTCCCCATCTGTGCCTTAAACATATAAACAGATTTATTTTGGACCATTGCTCACGGTATTACGTTATAGACAGTGACCTTGAATGTCCTTTGTCATCATAGTTACTGTCTGCCAGTGAGGAGATGTTCTATAAGGACAGTGATGAATGCTACCCAAATATCACCCTCTCCATCATCCAGTGGGACGTGCCATTGATTTATACTTGCTGGTCTGTCGGGAATAGTGCCACTTACCAGTAGCTCAATGCCTCCCTGGGGCCAATCTCAGCACGCACATCCACTACGTAAATAATGGCCTGTAGGTGGAACCTGAGCAGGTCTATATTTCTAGTGCCTTAGCCCACATTCAAAAAGAAAGAAAGAAAAGATTTCTTCTTTTAAACCTCACTAGCAATCAAAAGGGTACAGAAAAGGAGCCTCCGAAGGTGAAATGGCCACAAACCGTTAGGGAAATCGTTTCTAAGGCAGACCTTGACGAAACAATAGCCATCATTGACATGAATAAAACCAGGAAAGTCAACATATGAGAGGCATCAACACAACTATCGTGGTCAAACAATTTAAATTCTTTGTTTTTACCCTGTAAAGTGTCCTTGGGTGTCCTGAAAGGCGC